>JABXWE010019839.1:0-31095 GCA_014611495.1 Limonius californicus | reverse complement strand
CAAACCTATTACGACTCATTACTGCACAAACAAATTTCCTATGCCACACATAGCACAATTCGATCCAAAAATCAGGAAGTATCCACATATAAAATTGAAAAGAAAGCCCTAGATCCTTTCGACGATAAACGTTACCTTCTCCCGGATGGAATTGCTTCGTTACCTTGGAGGCATTACAACATACCACAGTAGCTTCGGGACTTACCAGTTTTTATAAATTAAATGTAGTTGTCTATAGCATTTTTTACAAATTAAATGTGAATTGAATGCTTTTATTATTGAACAAGTTGTTTATCGCATTTTTGTGCATTGAATGCTTTTATTATTGAACAAGTTGTCCGTTATATAACAGAAGAGATGCTGGAGCGCCAGTTTGACGCACATGCTTAACCTTTTGCATGCATATATAGTGGCTGACATTTCGAACTTTATTGCCTCGTTGATCTTTTGTGTGCATAATAGTGGTTGACATTTCGAGCGGTATACTGACGTTATTGCCTCGTTGACCATTCGCATGTATAACAACAACAAGTGACTGATGCAATACTTCTGGATTCTGACGTGACTTTCAAATAGGAGAAAGGATGCGGACGCCACCTGTGAGTTGCTAACAAACAAACACTTGGGAAGGAGGAGCCGCCTAGTATATTAGTAGGCACGAGTCTACTTCTTCTTGCAGTACGTCAAGACTCCAGCAAACCTTAATAAATGTATGAATTATTCTTTAGCATATTTATTTACAATCATTTGCATTTTTTATGGGAGAGTAAGTATAAATGGCACTCCTATTTATATTTTTACATTAGAAAGCCGATAATAGTCGTATCAACATGATGCGCAACACTTTGACTCAGGAGTATATATTAGATAATATCGCTAGTACAAGCAATTGCTTCAAGGGTGCTATTACAAAATTTAAACCGACAGTTGTTGACGAGATCCGCAAGTTTTTAATAAGAGCCCATCACGGTCCTTTACTAATTACTGGAAATTCAACATTTATTCGCAATGGTGTAGAAATAGTACATACATTCACTACTTCCACAGTATATTATTATACTATTCTGAGTGTGTGGTATGAAGATACTTTCAACATAAATTACGACTTCGAGGGTGGACAAGAAGATATTCACCTGCAACGGTTATATCTCGAAGTTACTGGCGATTTTAACGTTCAGGATGTAGAGAGCCACGTGGGATTTCGCAAGATCCGCTTACACTAATAATAAGTATGTTTACATTTTTATACAATAAACCATATAATAAATGAACTTGGCCTGATCAGCAGTTGTACTATGGTGGGATCTTGATATATACGGGACAGCCGCATCCTGCCAAACCATTCAATCATGTCCAACCAGCCGAGTACAAGCGGTGGCAACAAACGTGCCCACCCAAGTAGTAGCTACAAACGTACCCACAGTCCGGACAGTGGCAGCGACTTCGAGGGGCACGACAGCTCTACCAGTCAGGCAACGTGGTGTTCAGAGGTGGAGGGTACGAGCCGGCCGAAACCTAGTGCTCTAGTGCGACCCTTTCGCTTCATACTCGGTCGCGCAGCGTACAACGTCATGGCAACGGCATGCTGTGAGTGCGAAATCTACACGCCTGATGGGCAACTGATATGCGGCCGCTGTGGCACTTGCATGTGCATCGCAAACGAAGCAGGCGAGCCTCCCACACAACAGCTGCCCGTAATATATTTTTGTATTTTTTTAATAAAAATAGCTATTCCTGTAACAGTGTTTTATTCTTGACATTCTTTACACAATATAATAGCAAGAATAGGTACATAAATAACAAGTGATTACTACTCATGTGCTATCAGCACCCTCTGTTGTTACACACCTCGACCATGTACGTGACATGTTTTCTTTCTTTTTTACACAGACCGCAATCGCCACACTAGCGCTTATTATTCCCAACAAGCAAAAATAAACACCGGTACAGATCGAATCCCTCTTCTTGTTGACGCTGCTCCAGGTCTTCTTGCTTGTCACCTGCTGTCATGTTCAACACAACAGGTGTCCAAGCAGACATCACTTGTGTACCGTTGCCATACGTATATTTTGCCTTTAGGTAAATGAATCGTGGTAGCGGTGGCAGTAGATTCAATTCTAATTTGTACAGGTAAAAATGCATAAAGTGGTGCAATTTTAGAGGCATCCACCGTTCTTGAACGAATTGCTTCTTAGAAGGCTCAACGTTTTCCCCCTGGCCCCCGCTCAACACACCATTAGACAAGCGCAGGGCAACGCTAACTTCGTACACCTGTGGTGGGTGTACCACCCACAGGGTGTGGTTTAAAACCACCGCCAACACCAACACCGACACTGCCGACGACATTGTTCTATTGCTACTGATGATGCTTTTGCAACCACTTCCTTGCCTCCCCAACCAGTACTCCAGGTCATTCAAATAGCCTCACTTATACGTGACTTTCAAAACATGTCAGTGTTGCGGAGTCGTCTAGGCCGACAGGCTTCAACATGCAAGGTCCTGGGTTCGAATCCTCAATACTGACAGTTTTTTTTAATAAGCTATCCGTCGCGGGGAGCGGGGATAGCGGCTCGCAAACAGCCTCCCGCCAATATTCAAAATCTGAGACAATCACTCTACACATACAACATACTTATACCCCACTTACTACTACCTTACTAAGTATCTCTCTATGCGCCATCCGAAGTACCTCTCTCTCACACTCACCCAATTATGAACCTAACCTCGACAACGACGACGACTACTTTACTGTGTATGACAATAATGATTGCGTCATCAAAAAAGCTAAAGGTGTTGGGAGAACCGCATTAAGCAAACGTATAAAATTTCTAACCTATTACGACTCTTTATTTCACAACACAATTTTTTATGCCACACATAGCACAATTCGATCCAAACATCATAAGGTATCTACCTATCCTGATGGCATAAGCTCTTTACCTTGGGGACATTATAACGTACCTCAGCAGCAGTGATCGGAGGGTTCTTTTTTATTATATTTGCTTTAAATTTCAAATTGTTTGTTTTATTTTGCACGCGCAGGCGAATTATTTTTCTGTCTATACCAAACACGATAACAACATGTGTTTGTGTCGATGCAAGCCGATGATCTCATAACCAAACCGCCACCGTCAGAACAAACAAGCTGACGCATGCTTGACCTTCTGCGGCCTGTGGGAAAACAACCAGTTGCTGCTATCTTCGCCTCGCCTCGCTAGCACGTGCTTGACCTTCTGCGACTATGCGAAGAACATGATGTCATCGTCTCGCCTTGGTGGCGCGTTCCGTCTACAATATGCAAATAACTCGATGCTGATGCAACATTCACGTCTGTTGCTAAGCGCGAGAAAGCACAAACATATAATGACCGCCTGTTGGGGGGACGACGGGGAGCTCTTTCGTATAAGAGCAGGTACGTTTTCGCTTATTATTGTTAATTATTCTTGGTAGTTTTGCTACTGTGCGTATTGTGTGTTTATAGCAGGCGCACCTACTCATGGCAGCCACGCCGGCAGCACCTGAGATTACCACCAAAGAAGACTCCCCCAGGTCCAGCATCAGCAAACTTAATAAATTTGTATTCAGTTTCATACTTTAAAATTTTTCTAAGTCCAACCTTAAAAAGTCAAATATCTCCGAAACGGGTGGAAATTTGGGGAAAATAAACGAAAAAATACCCCCTCCAACGCCCTGCCGTCATATGCATCCCTCTACAACATACATAGAGTACGCACACCCCCTCTCACCACCCCAACCCCCGTTGTACCTATACTAGTTAATAGTTACTGTTCTTTAATTTTATTGCAATTTTTCTAAGTCCAAACCTTAAAACTTCTTAAAATATCAAATATCTCCGAAACGGGTGGAAATTTGGGGAAAATAAACGAAAAAATACCCCCTCCAACCCGCCGTCGTCATATGCATCCCTCTACAACATACATAAAGTATACACACCCCCCTCTCACCACCCCAACCCCCATTGTACCTATACTAGTTGGTTATTATTCTTTTGGCTACTACTACCTACTATTACATTATTATTATTATTTTAGGTAATAGTTTAATTAATCATCAATTCACCAGCTTAAGCAAGCTATCCGGCGCGGGGAGCGGGGATAGCAGATATCAAATTGCTTCCCGCCTATATTTGAAATCTTATAGCTGCCACTGCCGCTGCATGATTATAAACACAGCGCGCGCGCACGCGCACGCACACCACCGTACATCCATGCTGCATACACGACCGGTTGGTTGCTTGGTTGGTTGGTTGGTTGCATACTCTCGCGACGTTTTCAGGGGACATATTTACCACTTACTACACTCCTATATCAACTAGCCTCGGTGGCTGCGAGCAAATCATATCTGCTTCGTAATACAACGGTCCACGGGTCGAATCCCCACGTATTTATAAAAAAGTACGGCGGGTTGCATACCCATCTGCTCCATCAACTTCTTACACTTCTTCTTACACCTCCGCTACACCTTCTGGTCATTGCCAATACCCCCACCACCACATCTCTGCACAAATAACCACTTCACACAGACCATCCGAAGGACCTCTCTCTCACACCATGAGCCATCCGAAGTACCTCTCTCTCGCACTCATTACAGACACCCCCCAAAAAAGACCTGTCGCAAAACAAAATTTAACATGGGATTTCCCATAAGAGCAGTGAACCAGAACCGCCCTTTTCATATCTACTCATAATGCCTTTAGAAATTCCAATTCCAACCCAAAGGTGAGACAACGAAATGTCACAACTGTAAAAGCTGAAGCGGCAGTCATTGAACAGGGAACTGACTATCCCCATGTAAGCCAACCAGCAGTTACAAGAACTGTAGGCTTTAGCTGAAGTTCAGTATTTAATATTTTAAAAGCAAACCAGTTTCATCCTTACCACGTCACATTACTGCAACACCTTACGGAAGATGATTACCCACATCGAATGAATATCTGCCAATTATTAAGAACCGAAGTTACTGCGGATCCACTATTTTAAAGAAATATTCCATTTTCTGAAGAAGCAACATTTAGTAACAATGGCTGTGTAAATAGACACAATTTTACCATTTCTATTCACAAGATAACTCACGTTGGAATCGTCAAGCAAAATGTGTGGTCTGATATCGTTGACAACTTTATCGTTAGTCTCCACTTCTTTGGAGGCAGTTTAAATGGATAAATGTATTTACATTTTCAGAAAATGATTTGCATCAACTTTTAGAAGACTTCCCACTTCCATAGAGTTGTAAGAAACTACCAAGATGAAACTTTCCATAAGAGATGCATTGCAAGAGGCGCAATTTATCCTTGGCCCCCACGTAGTCCGCATTTAACTCCGTTTGATTTCTTTTTGTGGGGTAAAGTAAAAAACGACTTCTATGAAACTCCCGTATAAATTCAGAAAGATTTACGTGAAAAAACTATTGAATCGTGTAGGTCAACCATGGTAACTCGTGTTAGAAATTTTCTTCTGCGGCGGATTGACTTATGTTAACAGCAAGGTGGACGGCAATTTTTTTTATTACGTCATTAATTAATGTTTTTTTGCTGTTTTTATTTAATTTATATTTCTAGTCTATTTAATGTTATGTCACCATATTTGTATGCTATCTTGGCGTTCTCTATGTTTGTTTTGTTTAAATTATAAGAAATAAATATTGTACAAATGTACCTATAGCAAAACTGCGTCTTATTTATTAGTAAATAGTTTCATTGCAGATTCTTAGTACATGCAACGCAACTACTGAGATTTATTTATTTAAACAATGTATAGTTTACTACAAACAGCTGTAATGTGTGTAGCCTACCTACCTGTTATAAGATAAAGTAATCTCCCTGTATACATTTCTGGAGATACCACTATTTCAATGTAGTTCATTATTAATAAGAATACATATTTAATCGTTAATTAAGAAGCTTTTTGGTATTTATTTACACAATTAGAGTAGCAAATCTAACAAAATGGATATTACTAGTACGTCATCATTACGATGCATTACGAAATTCTCTTCGTTTGGGAAAAACTTTAAAAATAGCTTGTAGTAAAGAGTAATTTTAGATAAAATTATGACGAAATTAAATGGATTTTTTTCCGACGAATATGTTGACCTGTGGGGGTAATAATATTATTTGTCCTACAAAACTTGGACATTTTTTAAAGAGCTTTCCAACGAAAATACATCTGCCCCCCGTACTATTTGAAATTCTGGAGTTCTCCACATTCTGGAGTAAACTCTTCAGAATGTTAACTTTACCGGGAATGCAAATATCGCCTAGCAACACTTCATTAAGGCTTTTCTGTCAACAAATTTTACTCGAAACTCTCTATGATTAACAGTTGGACGGTGGTCTGCCTCACCCTGTATATGGGGGCACCAAAATCTTTTGAGTGCTAAGTCTCTCTCAAGGTCATAATTTGGCCCTTCTTTATCTATTGAGAAATAGGTCAATAATAAATATATCTAATGTTTTAAGCTACTCAAGAAAATTAACTACATTCTTCTGATAATTTACATAATTATGCAAAAATATGTTATTGGTTCTAGATAGAAGAAGTTATTTATATATTAAAAGAGAAGCACTTCCGTTTAAGTAAAATAATGCAGGCTGTATTTTTACAGGGTGTTTCAGTGTTTGTTTGAATTATTGTGGCGCCAACTGTTGGATTTGGTTTTATTCACTACAGATAAAGTTTATTATTTTACCGTGTTATTTGCTGTGGCGCTGTTAAAGTTTAAGGATGCTCACAATTTACAATACTATTGTGGAAATGCAGGGGCCTAGTATAAAAAAAAATAGGTAGATAACTATAACTACATGTTTTTTAAATCCGATAGATAGTGTCATCGTTTTCTGTTTTCATGCTGCTCCAATCTACGCAACAATAGTGCAGAGTATATATAGTAGATGGCAGCATGATATACTTTTGAATATAGTACATTTTAATATGAAACAGCAATTAAGCTTTGTATAAATTCAACACTGTTTATATGGTTTCATGTATAATAAGTAGTAGGTACGTATCTAAATCTAATTACGCACAAACAGTACTAAATTAGAAAAAAATCTTGTCGTATCTTGATTAATAGCGGGAATCTAGCGCAATCGGGCAATAAAATGTTAGTAAAACACAAAGCAAAGCTTAACATAGGTACATTAGGAATATAATATGTTGGCGTGATTTTCTGATAGGTCAGTGCCGTTACGCGTTATTGCCTCAAGCCGCGGCATTTCACGGACTAAATGCGGCGAGGAAGCGGCTAATTCATCATATCGCGGTTGCCGGCCCTGTAATTATTCCATGGTGCCGCTAGCACCACTCGTTTTGCCTAACTCAAAAGCTTTATGGAAAATTAGAAGAGATTTAAAGATCGTTTGTAGACACGACTGCTACGATCGTTACAGAACGCCACTTACATGTTGCAGTTTGTGGTTATTTGCAAGTGCTTCCCAGCAACTGCAACTTTGATGCAATCGCATGGTAATTACAATAAAATGGCAACAAACATAAGAACGAGGAAGCATATTCAGCGTTTCGAGTTAACGGAATTTAAAACTATGATGAAAACTTCGTGGGTGGTATTGCCCACCTACTTGTAGTAGACAAACCTCTTCAATTTTTTATGTACAGAAATAAATACTGCCGCAGTGTTATGTACATGTTGACCTACACAACCGTAGTACCATAATTAGTAATGTATCTTAAATAGATATAAGAAAAACGTAATCAGTAATAATGAACAACTAAGCCATTAGATACTCCTCAAGCAGTTTTAGTTTTGTTTTAGACTTTTCTCTCGGTACTTCAAAGAGTGCTTAACCAGATCCCGACCTGCATTTGAACCATTAATATAATTTTTTACAAAGTTTAGATGACCTGTAACGTCCCAATATTAATCCATTATACTTGAAGGTGTTTAAAACTAATCTAAAACTAATGAGCGTATAGTATAATTGCGAATGGCTATCAGCAAGAAATTTCCATACGTCTTTTGTTGAGGATTCTAAATAGTCTTAAACGTCATTGGTGATGTATGGTGCAGCAATAATTTAATTTTACTGCAGCAGATTGTACTACCGCCGTATACTTGCAATTCATTCCAGAAAATAAAAGCAGGAATTGATGGCCAGCTATACGAATGACGTTAACACTGGTCTTTAAACGAAATTTTTACATATTTTTTCATGTGTTGCAGCCCACAAAATCTATTGTTAAACTTAAGATTTTTATCAGTAGATCCTGACACTATTTTCATTATTTACTATACACAAAATAGGGGCAAGATATAGTACCTACATTGATAAAGTGTTTGATGTACTTAATACTTAATTATATATTGAAGAGGCAATACAAGATTGTTGTTATTAAAAAACTATTTTCATTATTTACAATACCAAACTGTAGTAACGACATATGTAGAAAATGGCGAGAAATACTTTAAAAATCTTACAGGATTAATTTTCGCATTGACAAACACATTCTGTTCCTGAGAAACTATTTCCGCATTTTATGTCAAAAGGCAATAAGAAAACAGTATAAAAAAATAGTGAGAAAGTTTGTAAATTGAGATATTTTGTGAAGTCTTACAATTCCTAATTCAATATTTGAAGCACCACATAAGATTGTGTTCGGTAAATTAGTACTGTTGACTATTTCCACTATGTACCATATCAAGGTAATAACAAGAAATTGTAAGGAATGACGCGAAAGTTTATAAAGTGAGCAAGTTCGTAGTTTAGTACCTAAGACACAACAATAGCCATGGTTTTGGTTCTGTTATTGACAAGTTATGTTCACTATTTATGATATCGAAAGGTAATTATAGGATTTGGAAGCAAGTTTGTGATGTCATACACTTCTTAATTGAATAGTTAAAACATCATGTAAGATTGTGTTCCGTAAATTAGTTTTGATGACGAGAAAATACTTTCACTATCTGTGATATTAATGGTAACGACAAAGAAATTGTAAGAAATGACGAGAAATATTGTAAAGTGAGCAAGTTAGTAATTTAGTACCTAAGACACAATAATAGCCATTGTTATGGTTCTGTTATTGAAAAGTTATGTTTATTATTTATGATATCGAAAAGTAATTATAGGATATTGGAAGCAAGTTTGTGATGTCATACAGTTCTTAGTTGAATAGTTAAAACTTCCAATAAGGTTATGTTCCGTAAATTAGTTTTGTTGACGACAAACTATTTTCACTATCTGTGATATTAAGGTAATGGCAAGAAATTGTAAGGAGTGGCGCGAAAGTTTGTAAAGTGAGCAAGTTCGGAATTTAGTACCTAAGACACAACAATAGCCATGGTTTTGGGTCCGTTATTGACAAGTTATATTCACTATTTATGATACCGAAAGGTAATTATAGAATATTGGAAGCAAGTTTGTGATGTCATACAGTTCTTAATTGAATAGTTAAAACATCATATAAGGTTGTGTTCCGTAAATTAGATCTGTTGACGATAAAATATTTTCACTATCTGTGATATTAATGGTAACGATAGTAAATTGTAAGAAATGGTGAGAAATATTGTAAAGTGAGCAAGTTCGTAATTTAGTACCTAAGACACAACAATAGCCATGGTTTTGGGTCCGTTATTGACAAGTTATATTCACTATTTATGATATCGAAAGGTAATTATAGAATATTGGAAGCAAGTTTGTGATGTCATACAGTTCTTAATTGAACAGTTAAAACATCATATAAGGTTGTGTTCCGTAAATTAGATCTGTTGACGATAAAATATTTTCACTATCTGTGATATTAATGGCAACGACAAGAAATTGTAAGAAATGGCGAGAACTATTGTAAAGTGAACAAGTTCGTAATTTAGTACCTAAGACACAACAATAGCCATGGTTTTGGGTCCGTTATTGACAAGAATTCGGAGAAAGACTAGAAAGAAATAGTAAAGGAAACCAGAAGCTGTTTTATAAAGTTCTAAAGTCATTACGTAACAATAAAGCACAGACCAACAATAAGATAAGAAAGGAGAAATATTAACAGAAGACACAGATGCTATGGAAAGGTGGAGGGAATATTTCGAAGAGCTATTAAATCCAACGCAACCAGAAACAGAAGCAGAAGACAATAATGCAACAGTAAATAATGAAAGAAGTATAGATGAGCAAGAAGAAAACTACGGAGAGGAAATAGAGCTACAAGAAATGAGAGAAGCTATTAAAAATATAAAAAATGGAAAAGCTCCCGGGTATGACAAAATAAAACCTGAAATGCTAAAACATATGGGGGAAGACGGAGAAATACTGCTGCTAAATATTTATAACAAAGTGTGGAGTGAAAAGGTGATACCAAAAGACTGGGAAGTGGGACTGGTCTCACCAGTTCACAAAAAGGGTGACAACACGGTGTGCAACAATTATAGAGGGATCTCACTGTTAAGTGTACCTATGAAGATATACGAGCAGATACTAGAAAAGCGACTAAGAGGCAAAATAGAGACGACACTCGCGGAATCACAAAGTGGATACAGAAAAGGACATAGTGCGGAAGACCATATCTTTACAATTAAAGAGATAATTAAGAAAACGATACCGTATAACAAGAAAGTATTCTTGGCATTTATTGATCTGAGTAAAGCATTCGATCGAGTTAAACGAAGGAAGATATGGGAATGTCTGAACAGCAGAGGAGTTGATAGAAACTTGATAGAGGCCATCAAAAGCCTATACAAAAATAATGTTAACCATGTCATGAGCAAGAACTTGATATCAGAAAGTTTTAAGACGAAGGAAGGATTAAGACAGGGAGGTGTCATGAGCCCGGTATTATTCACAATATTTATGGATGATATTATAAAGACGTGCAATGCAAGAGTCAAAAAATTAAAGCTGGGCTATCGAAACCTACGGATAGTACAGATAGCAGAATGTGCATTTGCAGATGATGTCGCAATAATGGCAGAAAATGAAGCGGACCTACAAACAAACCTAAATGTATGGAACGAAGTGCTAAAACAGTTTAATATGGAGTTGAACCTAGACAAGACGAAAGTGATGGTATTAGCAAAGGAGACGTATAAAATTAGCATACAAATAGAAGGGAAAGACATAGAACAAGTTAACCACTTTGAATATTTGGGAGTTACAATAGAGGCGACGGGAAAACAAGAGATGGATCTAGAGAAGAGAGTAGAGAAATCCAACAAAGTATTTCATGCAATGAAAGATAAATTCTTAAATAAAAGAGAAGTGTCGAGACAAACAAAGATAAATGTGTTCAAAACAATATACCGACCCATACTTACTTATGGCTGCGAGACATGGGTCGTATCAAGAAGGATGAGAAGCAAGATTCAAGCAGCAGAGATGCGTTTTTTAAGAAGAGTTAAAGGGATTACGAGGAGGGATCGAATACGGAACGATTTAGTAAGAGAAGAACTGGAGATAGAAACAATACAACACTACATAGAGAAAAGACAACTAGCATGGTGGGGGTCATATACAGAGGATGGATAACAGACAAGTGAAACAAGTATGGCAAGCAAAAGTGGCGCACAAAAGAGGTAGAGGAAGACCCCAAGAAACGTGGGACGATGTAGTGGGAAAATTACTGACAGCCAAAGGTATAACATGGCAGGAGGCAAGTGTTCTGGCTAGAAATAAAAAAGAGTGGAATAAGTTTGTGAATGTGACCAGCTGAATAAACAATGCAAAGCAGTTACTTAACTGCTAACAAGAAGCAGTAGATTTTATTTCTTTTTTTAGTTAATAGAATTCCAATCTAAGTTTGATAGGCTTAAGTGAAATAAGTTGTAGAATTGAACCCTACACCATCCTATGGTAGAAGGGTATTTTGATAATATATATATATAAGTTTTATAAGTGGGATTAACTTTAGGTCTAATAACAGATAACTTACAGTATATTAAGTCATGGTCAGATAGATGTTGTTTATCAACTCCAGAGCAAAAAACGAAATTAAAATCTGAAACTAAAATATGATCAAGGAGTGCGGTCAGGCGCGTTGGTTCCTTAATAATTTGTGTCACACTCAAGGTTTCTATCATTTCATTAAAATAAGTAGTTTTTACATCAGAGACGTCAAGCAAATCAATATTAGTGTCCCCCAGGCAAGCAATTTTTTCTGTCATTGCCGTACATAGTGCAAGTGACTGTTCCAATTCATCACAAAAGAATTTATAATTTAAATCGGGAGGCCTATAAACAACACCAACCACTAGAACGGTATTATTCAGTTTAAACTCTATCCAGAGTTGTTCAATGTTATTACTTAATGAAATTATTTTGTAGTGAAAAAACTTTCGAAAGAATATACATACACCACCACCTCTCGAACCACGGTCCTTCCGAACAAGCTGGTATTCATCAATATGGAGCATTTCGTTACTGATTTCTTGTGTCAACCAAGTCTCACTAACGGCAAAAATGTCATACTTTGAATCAATAATAATATTTCTAATCTCATTAAATTTTCCTAGTATAGATCTAATGTTGATATGAGCAACCTTTAGCAAACGGGATTCGAAAAAATCAGCCATTATACACAAAGATTAAATATACTAAAGTATGCTTACTATCTAAATACAGATTGTGTCCATTTGCTTTATTTTATATCTTCGGAACAGGTGATTCGAACAACAGGTCCGTTATCGCCTTTCCGTGCAAATAGCTTTGAATTTTTGTACCAAACATACTTGAAGAGTTTTTGACCATCGCAATTTTTATTTTTCGCCTCATAAAAAAGATTTATATAATATGGGGTTAAATGTGGGTTCACGTACACTGGTTATATATATTTCTTATAGATAATTTTTTTCGAACAAAAATTAGTAAACGGGTTCTTCTTTTTGTTAGCTTAAACGTTTTTCTGCTTGCGTTGTTCTACCTCTTGTTTATCTTGCCGTTGTTTTTTCCTAACCTTTGACCCCTTCTGTCCTTGGCCTTTCTTGTTTCCTCCTCCTCTCACTACTTCTTTAAAAACTTTCTTTGTTTGAGTAATTTCTGCTTTCCTCTAGGTATTTGTTTATTATGTGTATGATATAATCACCATCTCCTTCTTTCTTTCTGTTTCTACTTTCTACTTTCTACTTTTGTTTCTATTCGTTGCTATTACGTTGTCATTCTTTCTTTCTACTTTCTATTAATTTACCCATCTATCTTTTTTATTGTAATTTATTGTCGTTTTGGATTTAAAAATGTGGTGATAACAGTGTTGTTTTGGTTTTTTAATAGATTTATTTATCTAATCAATAGTCTGCTTCAAACATGATTCTTCCTGCCTTGTCTTCTGCTGTTTCTAATTCGCTTACACCCTACTTCAGTTTGTTATATCTGTTAGAACTTTTACAATGTCTTTCTTTAGTTGTTTCGATTCGCATTTGGTTCACTTACTCGTTTCTCTTTTTCTTACATTTTCATTTATTTTTTTAAAAAGTGCCACTCAGAGTAGATTTTTCTCTTCGCTTCGTTTTTCTTTTCTTTTGCCTTTTCATTCATTTATTTCGCCACGTCAAACATCATTAATGTCCTTGTCTCACCTTCTGCTGTTCCTACTTCGTTCAATCCCTACTCCAGCTTCTGTATTTGTTTCTGTCTGTTACGATATCTTGCTCTACTAATTTAGATTCTCATTTCACTTTATTATCCTATTTGCTTCTATCCTTAAATAATTTTTATTCTTCTTTATTAAATATCTTCTTATTCATCTTCATTTATTTCATTTCTTGTCTACTTTCTACGCTTTCCATTTCCTTTACTCCTTATTTCAGATTTTATATCTGTTTCTGTTTTCACAATGTCTTTCTGTACTTGTTTAGATTCTCATTTGGTTTACTTACTCGTTTCTCTTCTTCTTAAATTTGAATATATTTTTTAAAACGTCACTCAACGTAAACGCGTCCCTTCACTTCGTTTTTTTTTTCTTTTCTATATATTTATTTCGTCTATAGCCACCTCAAACATCATCAATTGCTCTGTCTCGCCGTCCTACTTCATTTAATCCCTACTTCAACTTTTGTATTGGTTTCTGTCTGTTACGGTATCTCTCTCTAATTATTTAGATTCTCTTTTATTATCCTATTTGCCTTTATCTTCAAATAATTTTTATTCTTCTTTGTATGCTACTTTATTAATATCTTCTTTTTCATCTTCGCTTATTTCACTTCTTATCCATTTTCTACTGTTTCCACTTCGTTTACTCCTGATTTCAGATTGATATCATTTCTGTTTTTACTTTGTCTTTCGTTACTTATTTAGATTCTTATTTTGTTTTATTGCCTTATTTCTCTTTTTCATTCATTTCAAATTCTTCTATTAAAGTTAACGCTCCCTCTTTGCATAATTTTATTCTTCCTTGTTTCTCTTTCTTTTTATTTTTTCACGTCCTGTTGCTTTCCTCTGTATTTTTCTGCTGCTTCCACTTCGTTTACTACCTACGTCAGCGGTTAAATATGTTTTTGTCTTCTAAAATCTCTTGATTTACTGAATAATATCTTATTTCGCATTTTTCTATTGTTTCTTCTTCATCTGATTATAGGCCAATGGACGGTTAATTACCTACAGTAGAATAGGTTCTGTGAGCCCTCTTTGCACGTATGCCGGCAAGAGGCTAACCTAACCCGTCCAACAGAAAAGAGAGTATTGTTTACTTTCTTAAAATATGTTGTCAATCATTTTTCTTTTTCTTCGTTTAGCTGCTTCATCAACTGCCATCTTCTTCTGTTCAATAACTTTCTTCATTCCCTTTTCCCCTTCTGCTACTTCCACTTCGCTCACTTTCTCTATCAACGTTTATATCTGTTTCTATCTTTTACATATCTTTATTTACTTATTTATATATTTATTTAGTTTCATTAATCTATTTCAAGTTTTTTTTCTTTATTTACTTCGTGAAACATATTCTCTTCCTGTTCTATTTTTTGCACCTTGTCTCTCTTTCGGCCAAGCCTCTTCCAGTGAATCATTTATATATTTTACTATCTTTTACATCGTCTTTTTACTAGCTCCCATGATCTTTTTTCTGGCAATATCTGTTTCGTGTTGATTTCCGAAAACGTTAACTTAAAAGCTGTTTGACTTGTTATTCTTTTCCTTTGTTAAGCTCCATCCGTACCGTTTCTTATTCATTTCCCTCTTCCTTTAACTTCTGTCCCCACTTTCTACTTATTCTTTCCTACTTGCTTCTGTATTTCACTGTTCCATTCTTTTTTATATCCATCTATTATATTAATAAAAGTTAAAACAGTCATTCGTCTTTCTAAATCTGTGTTATTTTTTATTCTGCTTTTTCTTTTTGCTTTAATGACATTCTTTTTCTTTCTGTATCTTTTTCTACCCTAGCTGTATCCCTTTTCCCTTCCTTGTTCTTATACTGTTATTTGGCTATATCTCTATATATTTTTCTTTTAGATGCCATTTATTAATTTATTTATATTTTACCGTTTTGGATATTCTCTTGGTTTTCAGTTTTCCTTTCTTCTTGTGCGTTGATTTCTTTGCCTTCCTGCGTGTACTATTGCATTAAAATATGTTCGTTACATTAGTCGTCTTTTGCTTTCTATACCTATTCTTCTCGTTTTTGAGAGGTTTTCTTGCCTATTTTTAATTTATGCTATTTACATTTTAGTTTCTCTGTTTTTTTATTATTTGCATTCTTATTAAAGTGAAGAGTGTGAATGTTACTTCTATAATAGAGACTTCAATACTACTTCATCATGTCTTTGTGTTTCCTTTCTAATTTATTCCTGGGTGAAATTAGATTTTGCTTCTCATATAACTATATCTTGTTCCTTCTCTGATTCTTTCCTTTCAATTATCATATTTTTTCCATCGGTTTATGTTTCTTCAATCTTTCCTCTTTTGCAGTTTTACTACTTTTTCTCCAGTTCTCTATTTCACTAGATGTATTTCTTCTGTCTGCACTTCTATATCATATGTATTCTGTTCTACTCTCAGTTTCCTCTGACCTGTCTTCATCTTCTTTAACGTTCTTCATCAACCTATATACTTTCTATAGTAGCTGTAATTTGTTATGTGCTTAGTTTGCTTTGCTACTATCTTTATCTTCTTTATAATTCTAGATATTCTGTTCAACCATTATTCTCCATCCTTTCCTGTTCATAGATTGGTTCTTCTTGTTTTTTTATTGTTGATTCTGGATATTCTATTTTGATCATTAAATCTTCTTTGTTTTGTAATTTTGGTAATCTTTTATTTTCATTTTTGCTGTACTTTAGTATCCTTTTCTTATCCTGTATTTTAAAGTTGTACGTTAGTTTTTCTTTTATTGTTCGAATTTTATACACTTTCTCTAATTATTGTCTTATAGTAAATCTTCATTCTTCTAAGTTTCGATTTCGAAAATGTAACTTACAAACAACACATACCTACAAACAGTGTACAAGTTGTGTAAAAACTGGATATTTGAGCTCTTTTTGTGTGATATAGCACATTCGTGCAGATTAAATCCAGTGAATATTCATGATGGATGTTCTTCGGGGAGTGAATAGAAACACATCCCAAATCCATCCAGCGCGGTGAGCAAGAAGGGTTTAGCATTCGTCCTCCGATTTCCCGCGGTAATAAAAGAATGATCTCGAAAAATGTCTCCGATAATGCATTCACTGGAAACTTCCATCAGCCTTCGAAAAATATGAATTTCAAAGACGCTACATTTCAATACAAATGTGTGATGTGCAAAAAATCGGAGCATAATCGAGTGAGCACGGACTTGTCGCAGGGGATGACGCGAGATTTCCCAGAGGGCAGCGAGCTCGCTCCCAGCCCTTTTACAACAATCTCACTTGTTTGACTTCGAATAAGATGAAATTTACAAAGTGCTCTGTGTCAATTTAATTGCAACGTACGGAAACGACTTTGTTGTGTATTCTTTTTCCTTCGCCTCTGATTTTATTGGTTTCGCATTGCCGCCGGCATTCGCTGCAACTGCAAAGATCTCTAAGTTCCAAGACTTGCAACAAATGCTCTAAAGCACAAAGGGAGTCTTAATTCTGCTTACGTTGCCTTAAAAACTGGTTACCGCAACTTCCAATCTTATTGTGCTTGTTCGACAAGTTGGACTTATTGGGGAAAAACTTCCGAAATTTCGATATTCTTTTGCAGCTAAATGGGAAGATTTATTGGATATTCGAATAGTAAAAATAAGCTAAAACGGAATTGTACTTGGAGCAACCAGTATTTGCATAAAGTTGAGTTATACAAATTGTTTATGTACAGAAGTTTCCGTTCAAAATATGAGACAAGAAATAAACCGTTTATTTATTTTTATTAGGTTAGTACACATCCCTCGCTTCTTCTTTTTTGTTCTGTTTCAATTTCTTATTGTTTCTTATTTAGCTTTCTCCTTTTCTCATTAATTTTTATTTATATGATGTCGCCGTTTCCTTAATTACCTTAAGATATTCAGCGTATCTTCCTCAGCTCTTTCTCGTCAAATTTCCCCAACAACTTCTATTCTTTCTAACTGTCTTCTGTTTGTTCTTTTGTATTTCTTTCTATTTATATTAATTTCCTTATCATTTTTTCCTTCTCTATCCCGTCTCTTAGTGTTGCAATGATTTCCATTTCCGCTTCTCTACTAACTTCTTTCCCATTTGTTGTTCCAATCAGTTGCTTTATTTGAAACATTTCTAATATTTTAGAATGACTTATAATAGTTTTCTTCTTCTGATGAATAATTTGTTATGTGATTTTTAAATTTGCCGCACACTTTGGTATTTCCGCAATTTCATTTGCCGCTTCGTTGGAATTAATATCGCTGTTCTAAATTAAAAGGCTTATTTTGGGTTACCATTTCGGTATTTTGTTTTGTCTTTCGAAGCTCAAGATATGACAGTGTTTCTTTGTGTAAAATCGCAAGCTTTGTTTTCATCCGCGAGACCTTGAACGCTCCCTGGAATTCCGAGCGTCAAAAACAAATTCTTTTCTGGAACATTTCGTAAGATGTCGTCATGTTGTGCAATTTTGAGGGGAGACGTGAGATTCCCATGGCATTTTGGTGGAGTTGGCATTTAGACCTCCGCCACTCCGGGTCCTTGAAAACAACATCTGTCGAGGCCCGTAAATGTTTTTTTTTGGAGTGGAAGTCAGACGTTCGAAACCGACGGTTGAACGCTAGATACCGTTTCCTTTCCTTGCGGCGCCTTGCTATCGTACGATCTACCGTAACGTTGCCTTGCTGTTGTGCAAAAAGTACTTCGACTTATTAGTGTCGGATATATTTTCAGTGATAGCAAAATGTTCGCCATGATTTTGGACAATTAAAGTGTATAATTGCTCCTATCGAACTTAGTTCGGATTTGTGCAAGGTTAAAGGATAACAAATGAGTAAATCTACACGTGTTGTGCCTGGAGTTTGACTCGTACCGTCGTTCTCGAGAATTTCCCTTCTGTCTTCCCATCACTTGACATCGTTGAAAGCAATTTGGCCCTCTACAGGGATGTAATACATCGTGCCCAACGCTGCCCCGAACAGCGTTGTTTCCTTGGCCCTTTATTTGTGACCCTGCATGGAAATCGCCGTCTTATTGTGCCGTCTCCTCGTCAAGGTAAAGAATGTTTTTTTCGGTTGTTGTGAAGTGATAAATAAACCTTTTTTTCTCGCGTGACTTGCAGACTTCAAATTTCATTTTTTGTAATTGTAAAAATAAAAAGGACCTTCAGTCGCCATATGTGTTAACCTGATTTAGGATAAAACTACTAAATTATACTATACTTTTGTGAACTTTAGCGTCACTGGTGTTTTTTTTTTTAACTGAATGCCTAACTTAAATCCCGTAACACCAGTGGCGAAGAGTTACCTGAACGTTCAAGGATAAACATGTAATGCAAATTTTTGTGTCATAATAATTCGTGTCCGTTTATTATATTGCCACTTTCTATTTATGTTATTATATGTGTTTTAAAGTTTACTGTCTCTTATTGTGTCTTTTGTACCTGTTGTAAGAAATTTGCAAGCTTTAAATATATATATAGGAGGAGGCACAAAACACGGTAAGTTCCCTTCCCGTAAGCAGTGGGCTCTCGGCCTTCCGCGAGGACCTACAAAACCAGCTGGATTTCGGAGGGTGGCGCCCACTTATTTTGACTCGCCCTGTACACAACTTGAAGCATTTTCTCGATAAGAAATTTTTAGCGAACTCCCCCCTACTCCTCTGAGCAAGCCGCTGGCCTTTACCATCTTTTTTTGTTTGCGGGTCCAAGAAAAGCGCGTTTGGCTGTATCGAAAATTTCTTAGCACGCCAACGTGCGATTTTCTCTGTCCCATAATTCTCGTAGCGAGATTTGGCCCGTAACAAATTGCCACTGTCTTAATGTTGCTTTCCAATTTATTCGTTTCTCAAGTCTTTTTATATTTTCTTAGTTCCACAATCCTTCAGTTTTCTTCAACTTGTAAATGCAATAGAACGAACAAGTGTATTAAAAAAACACAATCTCTTCCCAAATTTTCCATTTATACCTTCCTGCATTTCCTATGTTTCTCTCCCTTCATCCATTCTGCATTGTTCTTCTTAGTTCTTGTACTTCGTCCTACCTCTTCTCTTTTTTATCTCATCTATTATTATAAATCTTTCTCCGTCAGTTCCTGCTTTCATAGTCTCATTGTCATTATCAAACCATTTTCGTTCTTTATCTCTTCTTCTTATGAATTCTTTTGTAATTTCAGTTGACTGTCACTGTTTTCTCTCTTCTTGTTCGTTTTTTAACCAATTTTTTATACTACATGTCCCTACACTTACCTTCTCACTGATTCTATTTGGAATAAAATGTAACATACCTTCCTTCACCGCTTGTATTTTTAGCTCCTCTTCTTGTTTCTGTATTCTTTTCTACCTTCCCGTCTATATTACAGTCGCTCTAAATCTTTCGCCGTCACTTGCTGTTTTCGTTGTCGCATTGTCTTCATCAAACCATTTTCATTATTTATCTCTTCCTCTAATGCATTCTCTTGTAGTTTCAGTTATCTCGCTGTCATAGCTTTCTCTCTTCCTGTGTGTTTTCTTAATCAATCCTATTCAGTCTTTTCCTACTACATCTCCCCACCGTTCTTCTTCTTCTCACTGCTCCTACTTGTAACACTTCTATTTTCAGCTCCTCTTCTCGTTTCTGTATTTTTATCTACTCTCCCGTCGCCCTTATATTCTCCCGCGTTCTTCTTTATTTAACCAATTTTTCTTTTTTCTTGTTTTTGCTCTCATCTCTTCTCTTTCTCATTGCATCCATTATAGTAAATCTTTCTCCGTCACTTCCTGGTTTCGTTATCTCATTGTCATAATGAAACCATTTTCATTCTTCATCTCTTCCTCTTATAAATTCTGTAGTAATTTCAGTTATCTTGCTGTCATTTCGTTCTTTCTTCTTGTTTGTTTTATTAACTAATCCCAGTCAGCCTTTTCCTACTACATCTCCTTAAACTTTCCTTTTCACTGTTCCTGTATTTGGAATATAATGGCACATATCATTCTCCATCGCTTGTATTTTCAGCTCCTCTTCTCGTTTCTGTATTTTATCTACCTTCCTGTCGTCATTATATTCCCTCGAGTTCTTCCTTATATTAACCAATAATTTTATTGTTTTTCTTGTACTTCCACCCATCTCTTCTTAAATCTTTCTCCGACAGTTTCTGCTTTCATTGTCTCGTTGTCATTATGAAACCATTTTGATTCTTTATCTCTTCTTCTTATGAATTCCCCTGTAATTTCAATTATTTCGCGGTCATAGCTTTTCCTCTTCTTGTTTGGTTTATTAATAAAACCTGTTCAGTCTTTTCCTATTAAATCTCCACACCCTTCTCTTCCCACTGGTCCTAGTTGAAATATCATGAAACATATCTTTCTCAATCACTTGTATTTTCAGCTCCTCTTCTGGTTTCTATATTCTTTTCTACCCTCCTGTGGTCTTTATATTCCCACGCGTACTTCTTTATTTTAACCAACCATTTTTCTTGTTTTCTTGTACCTGCTCCTATCTCTTCTCTTTCTCATTTTATCCATAATATTAAATCTTTCTCCGTCACTTGCAGCTTTCGTTGTCTCGTTGTCATTGCCAAACCATCTTCATTCTTTATCTCTTCTGTTTATGAATTCCCCTGTAATTTCAGTTATCTCGCTGTCATTGATTTCTCTCGTCTTCCACGTCTTGTTAACCAATACTGTTCAGTTATTTCTTTCTACATGTTCTTATCCTTTCTCCTCACTGTTCCCCTTTGGAATATAATGGAACCAACGAATGTCTAACAATTCTATTCCTGTTCCCACGAATATTTTGTTTCTTTCCTTGTCGAAGTTTTCCTCCTATTTTTCTATTTTTTTCTTGGCCTTTCTGACTCTCTACTTCTTATTTTCATTTGCCAAACAGTTTTACTTTTTCATGCTCCTATTTTCTCCTTATCCTTCTATCTCTACATTTTAACGTTAACACTTAAATTGATTGAGTTTTGTCCTCTATTTTTAATTCTTCAGTAAGTGATAGCTTGTATCTTATTGCACCCTATTCTACCCCAACCACGAGCATTTCATCCACTAAAGTTTGTATCAAAATATTTTTTTCGCTCCTACTTAGATAAATAAAACCAAGCATCAAAATCATTTCATCCATTAAACTGCACTTTACACCCTTTAGAAAGGCGGAAAAGCTTTTTCACATAAAATACAATTTATAAAGTGTAAGTTCTTATGGATTCTGCCTGCAATGACTTGACAAACTAGTAAAAAACCTTGTTTAATTTCCAAGTTACACAGAAACCAATTTCCACCACTGAATATTATTTTAAAGTCTTCATATTGATCTATGCAGTAATTTGCCGGAAGCTTCCATCTTGAATATTTCAATTCCTTATCCATTCCTGTAGTAGCTTACTTTCAGCATTCTTCGAAAATGTTATAAATGTATGTAGTTTATTGATTGTGAACTCAAGTCTGTTTCCCTAAACAATAATTTGTTGAGAATGTTTGCTGCCAAGCGAAGTTGAAAGTTCGCAGCTGTCGGGGTGGGATTTTTCCAAAGGTCGCCGGAATTTCCGCGACTGCAAATAAAACACAACCGCTCCATAATTAACGAGTTAATAAAAATGGGATTTAGGAACGCAAAGCTACTTAAGCGTCCCGGCGCCCCATTGTTTATGGGTCCCACATGTGCAAGTTGTCGACGCGTACAAATTATTTGGCGCATCCCGCAGGAGTCGAAAAGTTCAGCCGAAGTTGTTCAAATTCATTTCCCTATAAATTAGTTCGTTTCTGGATTTAGTCTGCAAAACTACTTTCTTAATTGTGTTTCGCTATTTCGTGTGTGTATACACGCTTTGCAAACAAACCACGCCCAGTGCTTACTTTTCAAACGGATTTGCATAATTTCCACAGAAATCTAATCAACACTGTTTCTAGTCGAGTCTGGAGTGGTTAAATTGCGTTCTAACTTATTAAATAGAGCGACGATAGACCTTGCGTTGTGCTGTGTACGATTACATCTTAATTCACTGAGATGTAATCGCTAATTTCCTTTAATATCGCCTTAAACGCCCTGTTATTATTTACTCCCTAGTTAAAGCTGCGAGAGCGGTAATTAACGCTGAAAATACGAATTACCGGTATTTTTATGGGGGTCGGGCTAAGACTCCCCCGTTCTATAGCCCATTATGAATGCTTATTAAGATTCAAATTGGTCCTTGCATGGTAATTTTACAAATTAAGAAGGTCTCCCAGAATTACCGTCATTAATCAGGAATTCAAGCCAAAAACTTAGTTCAAGGACTTACCTAAGAATAATAATTAAAAATATCAACATATTTTTACTTTCTCACATTATATTGATCTTATGAGAGCCAAGCAAACCTAACAGCTGTTTTCAAACTAGAAAATTGAATTTAAATCGTTCGAAAATCCTAGTGAATCTTGTGTAGTAGATCAGATATCTTTGACACCACGAACAAGAACATCTAATGTATCCCTATATTAGTTTTGAATTCCTAAGGAGTCCCATGCGGAATTAACACTAACTCGCTTCACCAATTTACAAAGTTTGCTGTTGGTTTCCATTTTGATACTATTATTATTATTGATAATATTTTTATGACTTTTCGGCATCTCTAAAAAAATGTAGATCAGCGCTGATTTTTTGTCAGGTCAACTAGAAGATACTACTTTTTGCCAGAATCAGCGCTGACTAGAAAGATAATTGTGACGAAACAGCGTAACTTTAATTCTATTCGAAAACTGGGGAATTAAATTTAAAAGCATTAGTAGGTCCTACCAGGGCTGATATCATTAACACCTCCAACAAGAGCATGTAATGAATTGCTTTATTAGTTTGCAGCTCCTAAGGAGTCCCATACGGAATTAACATAAACTCCCTTCTCCAATTCGCAAAGTTTGCTATTTGCTTCCATTTTGATACTGTTATTATAATTGATAATATTCTAATATAGTCAATTTGTCGGCATCTCCATAAAAATGGGATCAACGTTGATTTTTTGGCAGGTCAACTAGAAGATGCCAAAATCAGTGCTGACTAGAAGGATAATTCTGACGAAATGGCGTACCTTCAACTCTGTTCTGAAACTGGGGAATTAAATTTAAAAGCATTAGTACATCCTAGTGAATCTACTACCAAGGCTGATAGCATTGGCACCTCCAACAAGAGTATTTAATGTATTGCTTTGTTAGTATGGAGATCCTAAGGCGTCCCATGCAGAATTCTCCGATTTACAAACTTTGTTGTTTGCTTCCATTTTGATACTATTATTATTATTGATCGTATTCTAATATAGCCCATTTTGTGGCATTTCCACAGGAATGGGTATCAGCGCTGATGTTTTAGCAGGTCGACTAGAAGATACTACTTTATGCCAGAATCAGCGCTGACTAGAAGGATAATTCTGACGTAGCATCGTAACTTCAACTCTGTTTTGAAACTGGGGAATCAAATTTAAAAGCATTAGTAGATCCTACTGAATCTCTTACCAAGTCTAATATCATTGGCACCTCCAACAAGAGCATTTAATTTCTTACTTTATTAGTATGGAGTTCCTAAGGAGTCTCATGCGGGATTAACACTAACTCCCTTCTCCAATTTACAAAGTTTGCTATTTGCTTTCATTTTGATCCTATTATTATTATTAATAACATTCTAATATACCCAATTTTTTGGCATCCCCATGAAAATAGGGATCAACGCTGACTTTTTGACAGGTCGACTGGAAGATGCCAAAATCAGCGCTGACTAGAAGAAGAATTCTGACGAAATGGCGTACCTTCAAGTCCCATGCAAAACACTAACCCCTTTCTCCAATTTACAAAGTTTGTTGCTTGCTTCCATTTTGATACTATTATTATTATTGATCATATTCTAATATAGCCGATTTTGTGGCATTTTCATAGGAATGGGTATCAGTGCTGATTTTTTGGTCGGTCGATTAGAAGATACTACTTTATGCTAAAATCAGCGCTGACTAGAAGGATAATTCTGACGTAACATCGTACCTTCAATTCTGTTTTGAAACTGGGGAATTGTATATAAAATCATTAGACGATTATAGTGAACCTAGCAGTAATCCGCTATCTTGGACGCCTCGAACAAGAGGATTTAATTTATTCATGCATTAGCATTAAGTTCATACGGAATTGACGTTAATTATTTGCAATGTTTGTTGTTTGCTTCCATTTTTACACTATTATGATTATTGATAATATTCTAATATAGCCGATTTTTCGGCATCTTCAGAACAAGGGGTGATTAGCTGATTTTGTAGCCGGTTACTAGAAGATACTACTTTATTCCAGATTCAGCGCTAGCTAGAAGGATAATTCTGATGAAATTTTTTTTGAAGCTGAGAAATTAAATTGAGGATCATTAGAAGATCTTAGTCAATCTCCTACCAGTTCTGATTTCATTGATACCTCCAACAAGAGCATTTAATTTATTTATGTATTAGTACTGAGTTCTCAAGGGGTCCCATGCGGAATGAACGCTAACTATTTACAAAAGTTTGCTGTTTGTTTCCATTTTTATACTAGTATTATTATTGACATAATATAACCGACTTTTCGGCATTTTTATAAGAAGGACGATAAGCGCTGATTTTTTGGAAGGTTGACTAGCAGATACTACTTTATGCAGAATCAGCGCTGACTAGAATGATAGTTCTAACTAAACATCGTAACTTCAATTCTATTTTGAATCTGGTGAATTAAATTGAAAATCATTATAGGATTCTAATAAATCTACTACCAGCGCTGATATCGATGACACCTGCAATAGACCACTGAATTTATTCATGCATTAGTATTGAGTTCCTGAAGGGTCCCATGCGGAATGAACGCTAACTATTTACAAAGTTTGCTGTTTGCTTCCATTTTTATAATAGTATTATTATTGATAATATTCTAATATAACAGACTTTTTGGCATCTTCATGAGAAGAGGCGGATAAGCGCTGATTTTTTGGCAGGTCGACTAGCAGATACTACTTTATGAAGAATCAGCGCTGATTAGAAGGATACTTCTGACGAATCATCGTAAATTCAATTCTTTTTTAAAGCTGAGGAATTAATCAATTTAAAATCATTAGAAGATCCTAGTGAATCTAATTTTAATTTAATTTTTTCCTGTGTTAGTACTGAGTTCCTAAGGCGGCCCATACGAAATAAATGCCAACTTGCTTCACCAATTTACAGAGTTTGCTGTTTGCTTCCATTTTGATAATATTATTATTGGCACTATTCAGTTACGGCCAATCTTTAGGAAACCTCATAAAAGGGAAATTAGCACTGATTGTTTAGGAGCTCGACCAGAAGATACTACTGTATGCAAGAATTAACGCTGGCTATAAGGATGATTCTAAGGAAACATCGTATCTATAATTCTGCTTTGAAACAGGACAACTAAAATCATTAGAAGATTCAGGTTAATCCACTACTAGCGTTATATTTTTGACACCACCATCAAGATATTCACATATTTATTCCTGTGCTATATATGAGCCTAAGGAGCCCATGCGAAATGAATATTAACTTCCGTCACCAATTTGCAATAATACTATTTGCTTTGATTTTGATACTAGAGCGGCTTCTATATGCTGCGTCAGAAATTTTGACAATATTCTCACATCGCCGATTTTTTGGTAGCTTTATATACCTTGGTACTACTTCTACCAGAACGATCTACTGCTGGTATTAGATAAACTCTTTGAAGAACCCAGACAAACACAAAATCCTAAGCTATTCCGGTAGTTTTAAAAACTTTACCAGATGTTATTAGTACTTTATATTTGAATCAGCGCTGACTGTATTGTTGGGTTTGTCACGATATTCTGACTAATGCTGCTAAGACTAACGCTAAACTTTCTATTGGCACACTCAAAATTGAAAATGTTGAGGTAGTGATATGCCAGTATTAGCGCTGAATGTTCATCCGGAGATATCTCTGAATGCTTCGACAGATTCATTCAATATCTGATCTAACCTATGGATTCATTACACGATTGGAAATAATATCATAGCGCAGCGTATTCATAAGGAGTGCGTATGCGCAGATATATTAGCAGATATACCGACGTATCCATAAGAATATTCCAGTATTAACGATGACTGATTAATTTTTGTTAGTAGTCTGAATTCTTCTATAAAACGATTACCAATAGGGATAGTTCTGCTACGTTCTTAGCACTTTAAAACTTAAATTCTACACGATTCCGATAGCAACTCTGATTGTTTTAGCAGATGGGCGCGAAATCCTCGTCGATTTAAGGATTACACCGGGTAGCAATAATAGTTCTGTTGGATCGTCTTGGATTTGTTTCTGATATTAACGCTAACTGTTTTGCAAATATGAGTAACTGCATAATAGCATAAATGATTGAGACTTTCGTTAAAAGTAATATTTTCCTTGCACATATTGTTTTAAGAATGCAAGTATGCAATTGATTTCGTTCCAACATATATAAACCTATTTTTCTTAATTATGTCAAAATGTGTACTGGTCCCAATATTCAAATACATACGAATGAGCGCTGTTTGGACGCTCAAAGGCCTTTTTTGTATTGCAGTCCTGTTCTTACTAAGAGTTGAGGCAGCCTAAAGGTTATGGAATTAATATATAAACTAGTTCAACCCGTGGGCAACGATCCACACTGTGTCTCGTAATTTTTTGAATTTCTCTCGTCAAGCTTTTAGCGTCAATGTAGTAAGATACAAATATTATAACTGATTATTTGTTAATCAATAAATAAATGAACGTTGTGTATGTTTATATAGTTTCTAGCCTGTACATAAAAGTATTAATCAACATCTCCAAAGGAGTTGTAGTAATCAAATAACAGCGTCAATTTATTGAAGTGAGTCACTAATTTTATAACTAATACTTGAACAACGAGAGAACATCCTTCTCCTGATAATTGGATTTCTAACATTTCAGTTGAATACCCTGTAAATTTAAAATTTTTGAATTTCTCTCGTCAATCCGCATACATGAAAAAGTAATTTGCAAATAATTCCGTGATCGCATATATCTATGACTGCGCTAACAAAGCATTCCTCCGTTAGTCCAATATATAATTACATATTCTTGACAATATAAATACTGCATGTTTCTAGTTGATCAGAATTCCTATCTGCTGACATAAATTTGTGGATATAATCGGAAGCTCCCATTAATATATTGCATAATTACTAAAAAGATAAGAGCATAAGGTATTTAATTGTAAAATTGTAAAATGTATTAAACTACTGACGCAATAGCTCGCTGTATCGAATAAAGTGGGCAGGCACTCTTGTAATAATCAAATGTTATAGTATTTTTAACAGGTATAACTAATTATAATTATTAGCGGTCAAGAATCTACAACGCAAAGTAATAAAAGTTATCTAAGCCTCCTCGACCTCATCCGAGGCCATCCTTTGTTTCATATCATGTTTAGCAACATAACGTAAAAACGTAACGGCAAAGTTATGAAAACATTATGATATGTAAGTGCTTTTGGATGTAAGAAATAGGCGCTAAATAAAAAATGCAAAATAAAATAAGAAACGTGGGAGAGAAATTTCTTGGAGGCATAAAAACCAACACAGAATGGGAAATACGTGCCACCAACAAGCTGTACAATGAACCAATAACAAGTGCAATAGTAAAATCTAGAAAGTTACAGTGGCTGGAGAATATGGAAGGTTCAAGGATGACAAGAAGAACAACACGGGCACTGTCAATTAATGAAAGGGAGAAAGGAAAGCAGAAGAGAAAATGAAGTGAAGCAGTGCTGCAGGACTTAGAGGTACGGCAGATAAAGAATTGGAGGAAGAAAGCAAAACCCTATACAGAATGGAGAAAAAGTACAAGGCAATAGACCTAAATGGCCTGAACAAAGCCTTTATATATAAGTGCTTCCAACATTCATAAACGCTACTCCAATTGATTCTTTAAATATCAATTCGAAAAATACCACCTGCCATGGAGCGAAAAATGTTGGGAATACAGTTGAGTGACAGGAAAACTATAAAAAGGATAAGAAAACAAACAGAAGTTAAAACCTAACCGAGTTTATCACAATACAGGAATGGTTATAGGTGAGACACATTATGAAAACAAGAGATGGAAGAAGGACCAAACGAGTGATAGAATGGAGACCAAGACAAAGAAAAAGAGGGGCCGGACCCATTATTCCTATATCCCTGAGAACATTAAGCTTTATGCTATACCAAGAAACCGTTACGGCTGTCCGTACATCCAAAGAATAAGATGGTTTGAGTGATGCCCAAATTGGGGAGCTGCTGGGTAGACAGCACAATTAATAGGCCCACCTATGTAACCTCAGTGTACGTGAGACAACTCACCCTTGCAAATCTGACAATGACAAGGAGCACTGCGATGGGTAGAAGATATTAGGAAAGTGGCTGGAAAACAATGGCATAGGCAGACACAAGACCAAACAGAATGGAGAAGAGAAGAGGAGTCCTACGTTCAACAATGGACAGAACAGGGTTGAAGAAGAAGATAACAATTGTATGGCGACAGAAAGACAAGGAAGAAGAGGGGCCGGACCCGTTATTCATATATCCCTAAGGACATTAAGCTTTATGCTATACCAAGAAACCCTAAAAAACTTGACATGAAGATGGGTAAACACTGAAAGTTCTCGTCATGCAAGGGCTGCAATTACTGCTCCCCCGCCAAAGACAGCCAAATATTGTGTGCAACTGTCCTGAAAGAACCTGTGAGTAGTTGTAGGTATCTTATCTGGCCACATGCGCAGGGTGGGACTGGCGGGCAGCCCAATCTACCGAGGATGCAACGGGGATAACGAGACGGCGGAACACGTCCTGTGTCACTGTCCAGCTTTCGCAAGAATCAGAAAATCCATGTTGGGAGAATTTTGGTCTGATATGGCCGAAATCAGCAACACCCCAGTTGCGGCAGTCCGTACATCCGAAGAATTGGATGGCTTGGGTGATGTCCACAATAGGCCCACCTATGTAACCAGTGCACATGAAACAACTCACCCTCCCAAATCTTACAAAAACAATAACCACTGCGATGGGTGGACGATATGAAGAAAGTGGCTGGAAAACAATGTCATAGACAGCCACAAGACCGAAATGAATAGAGAAAAAAGGAGGAGACTTACGTCCAACAATGGACAGAACAAGGTTGAAGAAGAAAATTGCAATTGTATGGCGACAGAAATACTGTGTGTTAAAATCTAAGCTCTATGTGTACCCAAATATAAAATAGTCATCTACAAATTCCTGACTTTGGAAAGCGACACGTTCTGGATTCTGTATTAAGACGGGAGGATGAACAAGTTCACGTGGACTTAAACCTCAATAACGCAGGCCCATTGTGCTACCTCTATAGCAAACATCACTCTGGTTTTCTCACTCAAGCCCACCCACCCTTTCCTTGAACTTGAGGATACTTGCCAGAGGTGTATTGCGAAGCCCATCCATATCAGGCTCGAATTCCCCCTACACAGGTCCCCTGATTTGTGCGAGGGCAGGGCAGTTGTACAGAAGATGTTCGGCCGTATCGTCCTCTAGTTGGCATTTTCGACAAGTTGGGTCATTAACTAGCCCCATCCTGTGCATGTGTTTATTTAGTCACAGTGCCCGGTGGGTATTCCTACGGTAAGTCGTTGTTTTCTCCGTCAATCTTCGCAAGGGGGCTGTGATGGCCATCCTTGCTTGTCGGCATTTTTTTCTTTCTACCCATCTATTGCAATGACGTCTTTGGATTTCTTGATTGAATATGGTATACAGCAGGGTGGGCGAAAGCGCAACTGCCGGTTCGGGATCCCAAAAGGGTTGTTCCGAGCCTTGTGTCGCCAGGGCATCAGCCTACTCATTGCCATATATTCCTGCATGTCCTTGAACTCGAGTGATTTCTAGGACATTATTGCTAGATTTTGGATATGTTCAAGGCCAGCAGGGCCACCCTACTGTCGCCTAGCTATTCTAATCGTTTTATTTCGGATACCACGCTCCAGAATTGTGTTTATACTGTAGTGCGTACATTTATCGGGTTGCCTTGTTTGGGGTTGATATGTTTTTGTTATTGTTTAGTTAGTTACGGTTTTTCTACTCAATAAACAAACACGTTCTTCAAAACCTTGTTTTAATCTTGTATTGGAGTCTGATACTTTACCAGATTACAATATTTTGGTGACCCCGACGTGAGAGCTAAGTTCTTTTTCACCAAAAGCTATACCGCTGCCTCTTATGTCCATAAAGATTTGTTTTCCGCTACGCATGTATTCGTGCGTAATGATTCACACACATTAGGTCTGAAACCTGCGTATTTAGGGCCATTTCGGTTAAGGGAACGTTCGCAAAAATATTTCACACTCGTTGATTATGGTAGGAAAGGGAAAGTTTCAATTAATAGGCTCAAATCCGCCTACTTTTTAAGAGACTTGACATCGCACCCACATTCACCGTTTTTTTAAATAAAGGTATTCTGTTTTTGATTTTATTGTTACTTACTGAATTTGTTTGAGGTATGTAAACATTAATTTTTTACAGCTTTTTGTTATGCACACAAACTTTTTTTTTTTTTCTGTTTTCAGACCTCATTCACTTCTCCGTCCCACCCTGTTTTCCC
>JABXWE010019834.1:0-20009 GCA_014611495.1 Limonius californicus | reverse complement strand
TTTTAAAATGTCTGTAAATATACGAGTAAGTACGTATATCTGCTGTAGTGCATCAGATTTACCTTTAAATGCAACCAAAACGCCTCTTGTACTTCAATTTTGGAAGGTCGCCAGCGTCCATGTTGTTTGGTTTTAGCTACACTGATGGTTGGTAGTATGTAAGTTAGTAGAACCATCACGTTGCTGACAATAGTATCTGCAATAATAAAATTCTTAGAAAGTTAAATTGTATGTGCTTATTGTATACTTTACCTTGTGTCACGGTATCCGAATTCAAAGTCTTAAGCACTTCTTTCACGTGACTGTCTTGATTGGGAAGCGATTCTTGAAGTTTAATTAATTTCTTGCTGACTATTTCCCAGGTGTTATACAATTTCATGCAATGATCTGGGTAAAGGTTTCCAAAATCTATTTCCAACTAAAAAGTAAAAAATTGGGTAACGTTCGTAAAAAGAAGCTTTGATATTGTAAATAATTTTTGCTACATTTGCTTACCAATAAATATCCTTTATTACTTCGAAGTGCGGGATAAGAATTGAAATAATCGCACAGTTTTCCTGGTTGTTGTAATTCTTTATGTCTTACAGCTGTTGTTTTAGACCAATTGCTTTCTACTGTGGTCCATGGATCTACACAATTCTTCAACCACATAATAGTATCAACGTGGAGTTCACCTATAAATATAAAAAATATTAAAACACGCAAGCATTGTAACTTTTTAATTTTTTTTCCTTACCATCATCCAATTCAACTGTAATATTTTCAGTTTTTTCTGATTCTGGTTTTTTTATCAGGCCGGATGTAACAAAAGATCTTCTTAAACTGTAATATTTGCAAAAAAGTTTTCCTTTGCCCGTTTTTATTACTTTTCCATTTTTAATTGTGGTCACTTTGGTAAAGTGGGTTTCCTAGAAATAACAAGATGTTTTTCTTTGCTATTAAATAACCAAGTCTTTAGCAGTATCTTACCTTGTATTCGGTAGGGAATAAATCTACTATCATTTCCGCTAGTTCTTGCAATCTGTCGCTCTTGAGCCTAAAAAGTTGTAATAAAGTAAAAATGAACTATAATAGCAACTTTGTCATAAAAGTTGGTCACAGCCGCAACCCCTAACCCCTACGTGAATTGTATTTGTATGCGTAAATATAAATATGACAATTGCGATAACTATTAGTTCAATGTAAATAAAGAGATTTTTTAAAACTTCATTTCTACCTACCTCTTATCCGGTTCCCCTTCCAATTCCTTACTTATTATAATATCAGCAAGTTGTTGTCGATGTAGTTGTTTGAAACCGGCGGATTTATACACCTCCAATAAACTTTTGCCCATATTGCTAGCATTTAACAGATCTTTTAGATAAGAAAATTTTTGTTTCTTTGTTGGAGGTTCCGGGATTAAATCTACCCCGTCAATAATTAGGAAGGGCTTTTGCGACATAGCAGTAAGTTTTGCTGTAACAAAGAATAATCGGGGTATTGTTATTATTTTCGATAGGTACCGGCTTTTTGAAGCGTATATTTCATACTTGGGGGTTCATCTGTATCATTTAAATCTTCACTTAGTACTGATGATTTTGAAGGCAATGAATAGTTCGACGAATTGCTCAAAGTAGACGATGTTGATGTAGGAGAAAATGTATTAAAATCATCAGCAGTAACCTGAAAAATGTTTATTCCTAAATTATGTAAGGAAATTCAAAATCAGAACGCGAGTACGTATTACATTTTATTTCGATATTTCGCCCTGGCCTATTACTTATTAGTCACTATTGCGGATGTCTTACCAAAACTGCATCAGGCTGAACAATAAAACTCGCATTCCATATTTCCAACTTTTTTACAAACTTTATTCTGTTCCCAATTTTGGGAATTAATTCCTTGATGAAATCCGTACTTAAATCGTTAAACATTTCAACGGTAACTTCATTTGCTAAAAACGAAAAGAAGTGAAAACAGAAAACATACAGTAGGTATAATTACTATTTTTTTATTCTGATGCACCACAGACATTAGATAGGTATATTCAAAGATGTGCCTTGCACAAAATTCTGAAAATTTTATCACGACAAAAATCCATATAATTAGCATACGAGGGACATGCTGTAACTTAAATATGAATAAAATGACCATATTTTTCACTTTGAGGTCAGTTGGTAGAACCTAGAACGTGTTTTTTATATACTTGCTGAACATGAAATAATATCAAATAGGTATGTATAAAAATTCGAGAGCTTGATATTAATATTATAACTTATTATGTACCTACTTATGCCATAAAAAATTAAAAGGAATCAATTATTGTCTAAGTACCAATGTACCTACGAATGACCAAGTCGACCTAAAATAGGGAAGGTAGTCAAAACATTGCAAGCTTGCACGACTCATATGCTTCAATCGCTGCAGTATGTCGTCCCGTAAGCGATATAAAACGCGGGAAACTGACACAAACATTTTATGCGGGTACCTACTTTAGAAATAAGGTATAACACCTAGTTTCTTATGGATATGATTTATGGTTGGTAATCTTATCGATAGAAATTACTTTTACAGCATTAATTTTAAATTCGTCTAGATAGGTACGCAACGAATTTTCGTGAATCAAAGTAACAAATGACTGTATAAGCACTTACCTTCGAAAGCAGGAAATAAATCCGCTAAATCCCAGTCCTTCAATAATTGTTTGGTTTCTTCCATTTTACACTTATCTGAACTTAACCAAAGTAAATGAAAACACTAATTAGACACTTAATTCACAAAAAAATTTGCAGCGTTCTTCGGCACCTATCGAAGCTAACTGTAACGCATAGCAGAGACGATCGCAATAATACCCCGCCTATATTACACTCGAGACTAAATATTCGCTAATTCAAATAACAAAATTGCTAATTAGAGATCACGTGATACGTTATCTTTTGTCAGACAAGGATACTTGTTTGTTGCAACCAAAAACTTCTTGGCGTTAACGAAGAAAGTTTTAGAAATTTTACTTGCATCTGACAAGCAACTTTATTTGCAAAGGTCACCACAGATATCTAAAATTTTATTTACCAGAAATAAGAATTTTCACTAGTGTAGTGAAAATCAGAATAGATAATTAAAATTATCTGAGAGATACAAGCATTTTTTTTCTGTGTACGTGTCCCATAATATATATGGCCTCCATTCATTTCTAAACACTTTTTGCTCGTCGTCTCCACTAATTGTAGACTCTTTCGAATATCCCTATTTGGCTCCGAAATCATGCTTTTCAGATCGCACAAGTGAAAGTCTAGGGGATTGAGGTCTGACGATCTTGGAGGCCAAGCCAACTCCCAATATAATAAGTAGGCATTACAAACGAACAAAACCAAACGGATAAAGTTAACAATACTTATCTTATCTTATTATTCTCTGTTAAAAAAGTACGTTTTCGCAATAAACGTATGTAGGTAAGTACAATTCAGAATTAACATGTTTGTTTGTAGTGCATTTTAAAAGAATTGCTCTTTTAACGCCGTGTTTATTAAATAAAAATAAAATTCGAGAGCGGATTGTACAATCATGTGATTGAATACGAAATATTCCGGGAATATTCGAAAGAGTCTGTAATTCGCGGAGTCGGCGGGCAGAAATGTGTTTAGAAATTAATGAGTTCCCATATCATAGGACCCTTACTGTGAAGGTTTAACAAACAATTATTCAAATTAACAAAAATCCTCATGATTAAACTGTCTCGTTTTCAGGCATTAAAACCTTTTCAAACCATTTTAAAAATAGACAGACCTGCAAATTAAAAAAGTAAGTGTTTTTTTACCTAAACGTCTTCAGTTCTTCCAAAAATATATAATATGTTTTTAAATCCACCTTCTTCCCCTATGCAATCTACCCTTATGAGTCGTGAATGATTTTATTGTACTGTCATTATATTGTACTTAGAAATTATCGTTTTTGAACTAAATTATAACAGAAATGCCCTTTTATCGCCTTATTTAGTACCTAATTAAAAATAAAATTTTTGCGATGAAATTAATTTTCCCTTGATACCTATGAGCACTAAAACTATTCAGTTCAAATATCTAGAAAACGGCTGCGTACCTATATCGATTTGAAACCTTTTTTACCTAAAATTGTCCAATCTTTTCGAATATTGGACGAACATTTCAAAAGCTTTGAAAAGAAGAAAGTTATCTTGAAAACCGTCCTCCACCCCCGGTCCTACTATTATCCCTTATGAGTCGTATAGCAATTTCATTCTAACGTTAGGTAACTAATTCTAAGTGAGATTTAACACAAGTGTGCGAAGTTTCATCAACATTGCATTTTCGTAGTAATGTGGTGAAACGAGAACCACATTTTTCATCTGCCCTTTAAGGGGCCGCAGCTTCCTTAAAACCCATTTTCGGGACTATATTCATAGAAACTTTTTTTATTTTGTCGAATGCTACCAGCCGTAGAAGTTTGTTGCCCTATTTTTTTACACCCTGTATAGGAGCCCTAAATTTTAAAACTCCTATAGGTACTTCATGAAAATTTGTGGAAGTATATCGGCCTTAATCATTCACATTTTCATAATATAATTCACTTCCTTCACTCTATGAGGAGAGCAAATTTGGTAGAAGTTTGTTGTTTCAATGATTGTTTTGCGAATATCTTTCATTCGAGCTTTCGTCAAAATCTGAATTCTTGTTTTGCGTAGCCCAGTACTAAACTTGGAATTTTCCAAATTTATATAATATACGTACCTGATAGGTATCAGCATTTAATAATAGGCGCTCCGAAAATCTAAGATACAAGATAGGTTTTGCATTTTCTTAGACTATTCAGTAGCTAATAATATTAGAGTAATCGTGTTGTATTTACTTACCTATGACAAGTTCAGTAATTTAATGAGAATAAATAGGTATCAGGCTTTAGAGGGTTTTCCCTGGATTTTCGATGTTGTTACATACTTCATTCGTCATTTCTCAAATTCAAAATGATACATATACATACCTATTAATTACAAATTATTTTAGCAACAATAAGAACTAACTGATAAAAAAACACATAAGAAATTTGATTATGGACGAAAGGTGGTCATGTTGAAAACTTTAAAATCTTGGATAACCTAACCTAACCTGTAATCTTATCATTTCGGTTTTTAATTCTTCTTTCTTCGGTACCCTTTATATTTATACCCTCACGGGTATTGGATATGTGTGGGTTCCGCGTCCTTTACCCATTTCTTCCATCCTTTCCGGTCCTTTGCCATCTCATTCATTTCTTCTATCGTTTTCCCTCTTGCTTTCCCTGTCTCTTCTATGCACTTCGTACAGGTGAGTCTCGGGCTTTCTCTTTTCCGTTTCCTCGTACCTTTGGCTTCCATTACTTTTTTCGGGAGTTTCTTTCTGTCGAATCTCTGTAGGTGTCCATACCATTCTAATGTCTTCTTCTCACTTTTTGTGTTATCGTTTGTTGTTTTAGATTTCCTATGATTTCCTCGTTTCTAATGTGTTCTATCTTGGTTTTCCCCGCTATCTTTCTAAAATCCTTCATTTCTGCTGCTATCAGTTTTGGTTTGTGTTTCTGTTGTAAAATCCAGGTTTCGCTTCCATATAGGATCGTTGGGGCCACTATCGTATTTTTTCTCATTTATTTTTTTCCCAAAAACTGACTTATTTAGTGTGTAATATATGTTGTGTGCCTTCTTAATTCAGTTTGCTATTTCAAGGTCTATTTTCCCGTCGTTTTCTATGATAATTCCTAGGTATTCCATTGTGGTCCCTTCTTCTATAGGTTGGTTTCTGTACATTATTTTGTTTTGTTCTTCCTGTTCTCTTTTCTTATTTATATACCTACATTATTACACTTTTTTCTACATTAACTTCCATCTTCAGTTTTTCTATTTCTTCAGTCCGTATATTTACCAACTTTCGCATTTTACTATTTTTGTCTGCTATGAGCACTAAATCATCTGACTATAACAGACTATCCATTCTGAGTGGTATCATATTCCTATGTCCACTGTAGTCTGGAGTTTCTCCGTGCTTTTCAATAGCCTGTCCATTACTACATTACTTATAAACAGGTATGGACTTAAACTGTCACCTTGATTTAGGTATACCCTTTCTTATATTCTTATATTAAATGGTTTTTAATTCGAAATATGAAATACATCTGAAAACGTAATTATTTTTAATGTTGGAATATTTTCATGTTTGTTAACACTCTGGTATGTTTGCATAGTATTTAAAAAATTCTGTTAGTTTAATATCATTTTCCCGTTCAAGTTTGTTTATAACCTAACCGCACTACACGTCAAAAATTATCTATTGAAGAAATAAATACACATATAGGGATAAATCATACTTTTTGTTTTCTTCTGATATAATGTCAAGTTATATAGGTACAACTGAAAACTTTTGTTGGCTTCGTAAATGGCCAATTTATGAAACAGTTTTTGAAGTCATAATGCACTAACATTGTTTAAGAGGAAAAGGAAATCGTAAGGTTTTTAAAACACCTTTTCTGACAATGTTCTAGTAATACTACTGGCAATCAATGTTATATAAGTAAGTGTCAATACATTTTGCACATAATCATTATAATAAAATCAAAGTTTTGCGTAAACGGACCTTAAATCTACAACTAAAATTTTAATCCTACGTTCACGGCGACAATTTCGCGGAATCATAAACATGGCAATTGTTTATTGATAAGGAAGATAAGGTGCCAGCAAACGTTTTCCTGTTAACCTCGAATGGACCAACAGGAGAGGAGAACGCGAGTTCAGCCTCTCAATAAGTTGGCTGTGTTAGAGGCGGATCGGTTCGGACCAATCCAGAATCTCGTTCACTTTCCGGTCATCTCTAAATCGGATTCCCCTGCCACCTCGGCTAGCCTTTGTGTTGAACTCTGGCCCACGTCATGTACCACGATTTCGCATTCATTGTGGATGTGGTTTAGGTTTATTATTCCGTGATTTGTAAGATGGGGACTTGTAACAACTCCAACCGTGCTCCATTTTGTGTTTTATGACCAGGAATTATACACAGGCCAAAATATCTTCTGCTTATTTGAGTTTGCGGTTTCCATACAGAGGGCGCTTTGATGGTTTTCCCATACGTTTGCAGTGGAAACTTTAGTTTTTCTCAGTCCGAATATTACTGACGTGGAATTCAACAATTCCCGGAGAATTGAAGTGGTTTTTTAAACGCATTCATAAACATTATCAACCTTTATGAATTTATTTATTTACTTCAATGAAAAATTGGAATTTTGCTTAGGTAAGCGGATATTTTTAGCGATCTTAGTATTGCCTCCATACATTACTTATAGTTTGTGTTGCTAAAATAAAGGACGTAATGTTTCAAATAAAACCTACCTATATAAGCGGTTTGCTAAGATGATTCATATAAGAAATGCGGTTGTAACTAACGGATTTGATAAGAATAATTAACACGAATTTCTGGAAATGGGAAAGGGGAAATAAACAGTTGGTAGTCGCTTCCAAAGTGCCTTTTAACTGTCGCAGGGTAAACAAATTTTTCAGATAGAGGTGCGTAAGATTATCTATGTAATAAATAAAACTTATATCTTCTGATATAGGATTGTAAGCTATAATTTTTTTATTGTCTTTAGGAGGTTATGGACCACTTAGTAGAAGCCCGGCTTGCCCTCCCTCGGAAGACATACGAGAAAACGGATCTCCTCCTCCCCCTGGGCCGCCTCCCGCCGGCTTCTTAAATCTTCAAAGAAGTCCCTACCACCATCTGAAAGATGGTAAGTGTATTTTTTATTCATTTATTCGAGGGTGGAATTTTATTTTACATCAACTGTGAAGATATCCTTGATATCTGTCAATAATACAGTTGAACATATTTAACTATAATTTAACAAATTATCATAAATTGTATTTTCTTGTCGTCTTAAATGAACTTTTTCACACATCCCTCTTTGTTATTACGCGTTTGCGTCCACAACAACATTTGTTTCTCTTTGTAGGTATATATCTAGGGTAAGTCCGGTAGAGTTGGCCCACGTTTTTTTGGAACCTTATATAAAATACTATTAATTGAAAATATAGAATGAAAAAAACACAGTTTAATAATCAACCTGTTTTACAAATAGTAAGGTAAGCAAAATATAATATAAACTACAAGCAAGAACAAGAAAAAACATTTTCAAAAAAACTTCGAAAATCATCTCGTCCGAATGGTCCGGGTGAGATGACTCATGCCTTAGGGGTGACATGGCCCGTACATATGAATGTGTTTTTAATACTTTATTTGCGCTTTTTTGTAAGAACTTTACCGCACCTGTCACACAAGTTCATATATTTCGAACAACTTTCGTGGAACCAACAAGAACAATGTAAACATTGTAGCCAGTCATCCTTTTTTGAAGTAGAATCATATTTTTCTCCGCAGCCCACACATTCAGTTTCATCTTCCTCCTCCACGCCCTCACTTGATTCTTCAAAGTTTACGTCAGAATCTGAAGAAGAAGATGATGATAAACATAGTTTGGACTTCTTAACACTTTTCTTAGACTGAACTTCTTGGTGTTTCTGTTTTTTCTTCGTTTCTTTTTCTTTATTCCTTTTTTCTGCCTCTTTACGTTTTATTATATTTTCTGGGCTGGTTAAAATTGTAGCCACTTGTTTGCTTCTCTTTCTCACTTGGTCAATAGCGGAAGTGGATGGTATTGGGGTGATCTCGTCAAGTAGCTTTCCCGGAGTTATTTTTTTTGTATTTGATCTTTGACCTGTGGAGGTACTAGGCTTTGGACTTTTTGTTGGCGTAGTAGCAGCAGCGATTGGTGGTAGATTTATTGGTTCGATATGGGTAGGAGGTGTAGGATGTTCTAGATAGGCATAATCGGGGATAGCATTTGGATTGAAGGGATAAATGCCAGTAGCCCTAAATGCGGATATACCATTGTTAACGTTTGCAGATTTTGTCCAGGCGTCTGCTAGTAACTTTCCAAATTGCAATATATTAATTTTTCTAGTCGGGTTCATTCTGACAAATAAATTACAAACATTGTTCCAATGAGACTTTAGTGACTTGAAAAAAGCCCTGTCCAATGGTTGCAAGAACTGAGTCGTGTGACTGGGCAGGCATAAAAGAATTATCTCATTATCCTCTGCGTATTGTAGCATTTCGACTGAATTGCAATGACATGAGTGCCCATTTAGGATAATAATTACTTTTCCTTTTGGTTTTCTAGGAACAAAATGGTTTCGCAACCAGTCTAGAAATATGTCACTGTTAATGTATGCAGATTTTACATTCATATAAACTTTCGACCCAGGTGGCTTTCCATCTTCGAATTCTTTTTTGAGATTCTTTCCTTTAAAAATGCAGGTTGGCGGAAGAAATAACCCCTCAGCATTACAGCAGGAAATTACTGTGACAGTTTCTCCTTTTTCTGAAGAAGTAACAGAAGCCACATTTTTGGAACCCTTCTTTGCTATTACGTTTTGAGCCTTGTTGTTAAGTTGCAGACCGGTTTCGTCCATATTAAATAAGTGGCTTGGTTTATCCATTAGATCATTTTCTTGAATGAGTTTTTCCAAAAGGTTAAAGTAATCTTGTACGTCTTTCCTATTCATACCCCGACTCCGTGCCAAAGATACTCCTTCCGATTTTCTTACAGTTAAATCAGGATGCCTCCTTAAAAACGTTTGCAGCCAGTCAAAACCTGCCACTCGATTTTGTTTGTTAAATGTATTCTTAATTCCTAATCTTTCTGATAAGCGAAATGCCATTTTTCTTACTGAATATCCTGTTGGAGCGAAACCGTTTTTTTGTAATTTTAGAACATGCTCTTTTATTTTGTTTTCGTTTTCAATTCCTAGTACACATGCGCCTCCTAAACCAGTTTTAGTTAATTTGTTGCTTTTTAGTCGTCTTCTTAGCGTTGGGGCAGGTACTTTAAAATTTCTAGCGGCTTCATTTACACCCATCACTCCCGTTCGAACAGCATTTGCAGCTCCTATTAAGTCCTCCTCACTCCACAAGCCTCGGCTTGTGATTCCTTTTCTCTTATACTCTGTTGGCATGACTAAAAGAAAATATATCACAAAATAAGTTTACTTATATACAGGGCCATCTCTCCCAAAAGCTATCGAGCCATTTCACCCAAATCACCAGGGAGAGTTGGCCCACTTGTTTGCCGGAAATTGAAATGCCTATATAGGTAAACAACCAAACAAGCATAACCTCAAATAGCTACTGAAACCGCATGCATAAAGATATTTCAACAAAATACTTAAATTGTTAATAATACTAAAGTTTGTCGCAATGTACAATAAATTTTCAGGGCACAACAAAACTATTTATGTTAATAACTTACTTATTTGTCACTAAAAACCGCCTATGTTTACAAATTTGTTTGAGTGGGTACAGAAGGTCAATTCACCACTGCCGTCGATGACTAACTGTGGCAATGTTCTGAAATATTTAAAAGAGTCATCTCACCCGCTGGGCCAACTCTACCGGACTTACCCTACACCCATTTTAGTTCTTTTTGCTTTTATATTCACTTGTTCTTTTTAACTCTTCTTAGTAAATAAGATTATTTTCTACTTCTTCTTATTTTACTTCTTTATAACAAATTATTCACGTTAAAAATGTTCAATAGTAAATACTTGTTTTAAGGTTTCAACAAAGGTTCGTGTCCTCCACCATCAGGAGAGGGTAATTTCGAGGGCCTAGATAGTTTACAAACATTAAACAATGAGGACCATCATCACCATTTCCTTCCTAATCATTATCAAACGGAAGAGCAAGACTACCATTCGTTAGAACCTGGAAGTCAACCCCAGCAGTATCTAGAAAGCTCTCCAGAATTTTACGCCGCCAACAGTTTACTAGAATCCAAGTATCATCCGCATAATTACGTCAAAGGTTATGTTAGAGGTAAGCTTAAATAATCAACATATTTCTAATAGCAAACAAATAATCGCGTTGTACAAATAAATAATAATTCGTATGGCCGTTGTAGAACCTGAGTTTTCAGGTCGCGCTACGCCTTTGCTGTAACGTACCTACAACTACCGCTGTAGTGGTAGCCGGGACCGGCGGCTTTGACGTGTCCTCCGAAGCACAGCCGGTATGGTGCTAAAATTACAAATTATTAATGTTGTTTAGAGCACGGGAATAATAGACCGATAACAAATTAATATTTAAATCGGATTTCATACAGAGAAACAGAAAATTAGAATTGTTGATTTGCTTAAACTCAACGTTACTGACTAGGGGCGTCGCTATTGTTTCTTTATAGCACAGCCATTTGTGGTTGCAAAATGTAATTCGAACTTTTCGTTCAATGAATTATAACTGCGGTAGACTCAAGGTCAAAAATTGATGAGCAGTAGGTATAAATATTTATATGCAGTACCTACCAAAAATATTCAGATTCCATTTCAGTCGCCAAAACATTCATGTTCTAAGCTGGTATACGTAGGTTTAGAATTTTAAAGAGAAAAGCGATCGTAAATATTTTAGAAACCGTCCTGAGCAGTTAAAAGGGTTTTTCCAATTACGCAAAGAATTTTTTTCAATTATTCTACAATGTCCTAAAGTTGAAATGTTATTCTCATTAACCTTGGTGTGTATTATTTTAAAAAATCTAAACTTTCTAAATTAAATCTGATTTAACGAAAATTGAAATTACTAGGTTAGCGTAATAATAAACTGTGGCAGTGTAACACCAGCCACATAAACAGTGCATCTTTATTTATTATATTACACTTTAATGCAATTAACTTTTCCTCTTTCGGTCGTTTATCGGGCAAGTAATAACTTCTTCCTAATTTTTAATCTTCTCCATTACCTAACTGTTCACGTTATTTAAATTGGGCTCAACAAAATTAGTAGCCGGCTCTCTATATACTTCTGACGTTTCAACGAAACAGATTCTTGTTTCGTGCTGACATTACTCTAAAAGTATCACTTAATGAAACAACACATCTTAGCCTCAATTACAAAATTAACGATTTACAATTTCATGCTATTGTGTAAAATAGTACTTTTTTCGTACTTTGGAAATACTCATTACATGTGTTTTTCCGATCCAGCACGTCAAATAAAATTTAAATCTGCCAGGCTTCGTTTAACGCAATTTTAGAACTGCACAAAACTCGACAGAAATAGGTTTTCTGTCAGTTATATACCACATGGCGCGCTTAAATAATTAAGATTCTAAGATACACACACAGAGCAATTTTGTAAGCTCTGAATACTACGATACACTAGCCACTCTATTTGCAAGAATATTTTCTGCAAACCCCCGTGCCTCACTCACTATCCAAAATAGATCAAAGGGGTTACGATAGACTAAAAGCGAAAAATCAGCCTTAATTTTGGAAAATTTTAAAGAGGAGACTGCCAGCAAGACCACAATCGCTACTGTGAAGATGTTCCTAACGTAAAGACCAAGCAATAGATAATTTCTTTTTTAACTTATTATCTCAATTTGTCATTGAATTTTAAAACTGCCAAATAAATTTAAAACTGCACAATTTTGTGTACAACTCCACCCTAAAAAAAGCCTAGGTACATATTACTGCTGTAAATCTTGTACAAGTATACCTACTTGTATAAAGTTATCAGATTAGGGGAGAGTTGCCGATATTGTACCGGGTTGACCATAGTAATTTATATAGGGCTTAAATAGCAGAAAACTCATATGCTGGCTATTCTTTGGGTATTTTTGGACATATCAGAATTTTTCTACAATTTTTGTACAAAGGCAAGGTGGTGAAAATGTCTTTAGAAAAAAAGCTTACATTCGGTACAATAAAGGCAACCGGTATCCTAAGTTGTACCACCCGGTTCCTAAATTGTACGAGTAGTAGTTTGTCATTATTTACGGCAACAAACGAAGTTCTAAATACTTTATTACGTAAACGAAAACATTATTGTATAAAGAAAATATAACATTTATATTATTAAATAAACTTTAACTCAAAACAATTTAATTTAAGTACTGACCAAATAAAATACATTATAAAAAAGCTAAACTTTAGGTATCGAATCATTAGGCACAATCGTCACAAACATACACTTTGTTTTCTGTTGCTGCCGGACAGGATTCGTGAACCCATTTCTTACATTTCAAGCATTGGAACATATCTTCAAGTAGGTTCTCCTCGCAGATAAAGCAATACCAGTCTTCCAAATTTACTTCAGTTATTGGCTGCTTAGAAGTGGATGGTTGAGAATCCTCACGAACTTTACGTTTAACTTCCTTTACTTTAACTGATTTTTTTTTCCTTTCTTTCAGTTCGTCTTTATAGGGAGTAGAAGTCAAAATAATAGCCCATTGAGCAGGCCGACTTCTCTTCTTTAGTTTAGAAGTCACAGAAGGTAATGGAGATAACATTTCCGGGCTGAAGTATTGGTCTTCAATTGGGTTGTCAGTAATGCTATTTTCCTGATTAGTAGGCGTCATATTTCTGATTACAGGCTGATTTTCTGTTATAATTTCAGCTGCTTCTTCATGATGAGTTTTACGGATTTCAAATTGCAGGAAATCTGAATCAGTAAAAGTAAATCTATTTACAGGCCAAATTCCTGATCCTCTAATAGCGTTAGCCAATGTTGCAGCCTGGCTATATGCTGTGCACAATAACTCCGCCACTTCGAACTGTGTTATTGCCTGGGATGGGTGACTTTTAAGCCACGTTTCTTGGGCTTGCACGTAATATTTTCCCAGTGGGCAAAAAAATCCCACGTCCAAGGGCTGTAGTCTGTGTGTAATATGTCCCGGTAACTGAAGTAAAATTACTCCAGTTGCTTTAGCTAGCTCTATAGCTTCAATGTTTTTCGAATGGGTAGTGTGGCCATCCAATAGAAGTACAACTTTCCTGTTTGGTGTTGGGTGAACATTATCGATAAAGTGTCTAAGAAATTTCACAAACAGCTCAGAATTTATAAAACCACTTTCTGATATCTCGATTACACTGCCAGGTGGAGCTCCTTTTTTTAATGCATCGTGCATTCTCATTCGCTTGAAGATTATCATCGGTGGAATGAAAAAACCTGAAGGGCTGGTACAGCAGACTATCGTGGTATTTATTCCTCGTTCTCCACTTGTGATACCACCAATTTGACGTTTTCCCGTTTGACCCACTATTTTTAGTCTTTTTTTGGACGGTTGAAAATCCCGATTCGTCTGCGTTAAAGATGCGGGTTTCATCCAGATTATTATCTTCAACAATTTTCTCGTAGAGATCAAAAAATTCGTTCACGTTTGTTCGATTAAATCCTTTAACTCCAGCTAATGATGTAGCTTCCGGCTGTCGTAATGACAAGTTAGGATGTCGTCTTATAAAACTATAATACAATTTCTTGCCAGCTATTTTTTATCTCTATTGAAATTACAATTTTTGATTTTATTTTTTTCTGCTATTTGAAACGCTAGTTTTCTAATTTCGGTAATTGTTAATCCAAACATGTGTTTTTCCAAATTTAATACATGTTGCACGAGGTCGTCTTCAACAGGATCGGTAAAAGCAGATGTGCGCCCCTTAAATATTTTATTTCCTTTTGCATATTTATTGCTATCATTCAAATGTCTTTTTAGGGTTGGTTTGCTTATTCCAAATTGTCGGCTGCATTCATTGAATCCTACACCCCCTTCCTTATACGCCGTAATGGCATTTTTCAGATCCTCTTCAGACCATTTATAATACTCGGTCTCTTTCTTGTTCATCTATAAAAGATTTCAGTTTTAACTGGTACGAATTAGGCAACTTGACAATTTTCTACTCGATGTTTTTTTCTCCGTATTACAATGCAAAACAATAATCGGAATTTATAGGTTAGAAGGCCAAAACTATAACATTTTCATTGCAGCTATCGTTAGTTGTAAATACCTACATGCAGAAAATTCAGCAATTTACTTACATTTGAGGTCGAAAATCTGTAACGAATGGAGCACAAAACGTTTTTCTGCAACAATTTCTTCGTCGTACGACGTACTGGCGCGAAATTTTTACCAGCTGCCCAGAATAATTACTTAATTATTTGATATAACCGCTAGACGGTGCTATGAGTAGCGAATCTGGAGAAATTAAGAAGGTACGATTTAGGCGCCGGTACAACTTCGTCAACTCTCCCCTACGAAGGTGTAGTAGAAAAATGACAAGTGGAATAGTCCCAAAAATTTACTTAATTAAGTAAAAATGGTAATTAATTATTTAAGACTTACAATAAAATCAAATATTAAGCTTCTGCATTTATTTAATTTATACGGTTGAATTGCCATAATCCTCATTTAAAATGCATATTCAATGCAGCACGTAAATACCTACGTTAATTTTAATCCATTTTACTGATTTTTTCGCAGTTGTTAAATTATATGCGCGTTAGACTTCTCCACTAAAGGTCTGGGGTTAAATTCCCAATACCAAAACGTAGGATTTTTAACGGCCGTTCTCCTCGCAAGGCAATGGCAAACCAGCGAGGTAGTCTTCTTAGTAGATCTTCTCTGGAGTAGAAGTGTTTACACTTCCCGTGGTTCGGAGCCCAAGTTAAGCTGTAGGTCCTATATCTCTGTGGTACTTTAAAACGCGCAACACAGGCATAGGAGAGAAGATCGATACCCTTCGAAAGAAACAAAGTATTGGAAGGGTGGTGGTTATTCAAGGAATAAATGTATCCCGTTAATAGTCGAAATAATGTAGTGTAACTGTAACGGAAGTTACAATTTCCATTTTCTTACTAAATTATTGATTCGATTTTAATTAGAATAAACTGGAGAATCTTTAATTATTTGGAGTTACAGGAAAACTTTCGCAAAGGAACAATATAAGAACGTTTAAGTTAAGATAAGATGGATACGTCCAAAAATAAATGTATAACATTATTTTATCCTTCCTAATGTTTAAAATTATTTATTTAGGGAACACTTAATATAAACGAGACGTCAAAGACAAATCGTTGCTACCAATCTGGTGAACTTAATAAAAATTATGAAGTAAATATAAAACAGTTTAGCACATTTTATCAAAATTGCATCAACAGTTGCTGAAATTTTCGATTTACTGAACTTAAGAGAAAGAACAAGTTTGACTAGGTAGGGTCCTAAATTTAATGAGAACTTAGGCGGACAAAATTGAAAAAAAATTACATTCGAGGTTAAAATTCTACTCATACTTTTTAGTTTTCCGGTATGAGTTCTAAGCGTTCATGAAAACTTATAATTGTGTAGATTACGCAAAGTTCCTTTTTTTTTCTTTGCATTTACATACCCGAAGGCCGTACCTGCGGTGTGAATGGAAAATCATAACAAAAGGTATCTAAATTCGTAAAAATATCTGCATCTATCGTAATGAAATTAGTTGTCCTCAAGATGATTGAACAACAGTCTGATTCACAAAAAAAAACATGAATAGGTTTAATAACGAATACATATTATATAGAACGGGAATAATGATGTGTCGGCATTCAAGGTATTCGGTTGCATTTGCGCGCATCGCGGCATACTCTTTTATTTAGCCCCTTAAGCCTCTTTCCCACGGCTGCATAACATTCATTCTTCAATTCTGTTATGCTGTTTACATGGAGATATGTATCGTACTTATTATTATTTATGGGCTATGCTCGATATGTTTTATAACATAACTGGAGTCCGATTCTTTTACTTAAACGTACTTTTAATATTTCCACGGCTCAATTTAATTAAAATCAGATAACGATCGCCGTTTAAATAAATTAAATCTTCTCATTGTATTGCATCAAGTTTCCCAATGCTAAAAACGTATTTTAATTACGAATTCGATGTTGCAAAATTGTTTCTACTGCATAGAAATGCTAATAATTCTCTGTTGTGTATTTTATTCGCAAATTATTTTATATCTAAACAACAACCGCAGACCAAGCCTCAAATTCTGCTGAGCCAAATATATTTTTCTTTTAATTTCAGGTGGAGCGCGATACAATGACGGTTATGGTGACACGTACGGTTCACCATACGATGGAAGTCCTTTTCAAACAGTTCCCAGTGGAGCCAATTCGACTGGACCAGACCAGTGGCCTCACAATCCTACAGATTTAGCATCCATCGCTCATGCTCACTCTCACACGCACCCGGCATTCCTTTCGGCGGGAATGACGGGCAGGGACGCAATGAACTCTCTTGGTCCCGATACCAAACCCATGATTCAAAACGGGATGATGGGCGCATATCCCACTGGTGGAAACACCGGTGGACCCTGCTTTACTGGTAAGAATCGATTTCGCTTTAAAAGACAAATACGGTGCTAACTCGAAGATGAACTTTTCAACAGAATTTTTTTCAGGTTCGGGCCCAATACAACTGTGGCAGTTCCTGCTAGAACTCTTGACTGATAAGTCCTGCCAGGGATTTATTTCATGGACGGGAGATGGGTGGGAGTTCAAGCTGACGGATCCGGACGAAGTGGCTCGTCGCTGGGGCATCCGTAAGAATAAGCCCAAGATGAACTACGAGAAATTGTCGCGAGGTCTACGCTATTACTACGACAAGAACATTATACATAAGACTGCTGGAAAACGCTACGTTTATCGCTTCGTTTGTGATCTACAAACACTACTTGGGTACGTTATATATATATATATATATATATATCTGCCATTTCACGTTTAGAATCAACAGAATAGATTTTATGTCTGCTACTGTCTCTATTTCGTCCTTGGTTATACGACATATATTTAGGGCTGTGGACTGTGTGGTTGTAGGCACACCACTGCAACAACAACGCCTACATTCGTGTAGATATGTTTGTAACTGAGGATGAAACAGCTGATATTAGCAGTACCGATTACGCGTCTGCTACGGAAAAGGCAGGATGCTATTTACAGCGGTCGCAATTTAGACTGTATTTAATGTTGTCATTTATTATTTGTAGATATACCCCAGAGGAGCTGCACGCGATGGTAGATCTCAAGCCAGAAAAAAAGGAAGATGACTGATTGGGTATCGATAATCCAAGTTACGTCCATGCCTGGTTGGAAGCAGATCCATTTTCTGATGATTGTCATATTGGTGCCTAATAAATATAACGTAATATCCACAGTGTACGTTTTTAAGTTTACTATTCTGTTGAAACAGGATGTTTTCCAGTGATACGTAAATAATACAAAGTATTTCTTGATTTTGTTGTAAGAAACTGTATTTCTTTCTGTGAAGTTGAAGCTCTTGCTATGTGCATTATATAATGTAAGTGTCCATTATATAATGTTGTTCAGTGTTTTATCCTACAATTGATAAAGTGAATGTGTAATTAATTTAATGAGGATTTGTTATACGGTTTTTTGCTGTATGACAGACTTCGATTAATTTGTCATTACAAACGCGTCAATTAAATGTAAAATTGGTAAACTCGTACTTGGTTCCCAAAGTATACTTATGTGTGATTTCAGGACGATACATAGTTGTATGTATTTATAATAAATACGCTCTCTCGGCGCGAGCCAATTTTAAAATGGGAGTACATAAGTGATTAGTGATCTATTTAAATCGCCCACTCTCGTTTGTAAATATTATTATTGTGATAAGAATTAAATCAAATAGTAATGTTTATATTTTGGAAATATGAATTCTACTGTTGGGGAGTTTTAACGTTCAGATATTGTAATAAAGTAGTTGGCGACCCCGTTGTTAGGTATTTTTATACTACTGTAATTATAACAAAAAATTGCAATTAAAGAAAAATTCTGATACATTACATTCAAATGCTCAAAATTCTACTTAACCATTAAGAATATTGAAAATACGGTTGAATAGCGACAATATGTAAAAAAGTGTTTGTAAGTACACTGTTTACATGAGCTCTTATGTTTTATAAACGCAATAAATTTAAATTTCATGACTTTCAATGTTAAATAATTTTTAAACTTTTTTATTGTGGTCTCAATTTATATATGTTTAATGTAAGTTATTATTAATGCAACACATTGAAAATATGGCTGGCGATCGCTTATCAGGTCACCTGTCGCTATATTTATTTAATGTGTTATTCATACGTATATGTATTAAAAAAGTTTTAATAAAATTTGGTTCACAATCAATGTTTTATTTTAAAAATATAATATAGACGTTACAATTATAGAGACTATAAAAAACACGTGCGATCTTTCCAATAACTGGTATGGTCAATGGCAACAGGGACGCTATTTTTACATGCAGTTTGTACAGTGGGTTGTCTAAACAAGAAACGTTTTCTCGCCATTTATTATTATTCTACAACACAAATTACCGCAGAAGTAAAAAAATTTCACCGGCACTAAGAATATTAATTTCTTAATCTATTAAATCTATTACTAGAAATGTGAAAGAATGTAAATATACGTATTGTAGAGCGCAAGTAAATGCAGTACCTAAAATATTCCTTTTGCTCAATGGCGTAACCAAAACTCTTGGGCTCTTATGCGAAAAATTTTCTGGGCCCCTGATTTACACCGCTCCAAGAGATAAGAAGAATGAACAAAAAAATTTAAAGTCTACTTTTTAAAGAATGATAGCTTCTGTAAGGACTGCATTAACTATTAAGTAACATGAGCACGTGCTTGGAGCACCAAGGCAGAAAGGGACAACATAATTTTCTTGTTCGACAAATTATGAAAGGTCGACAAATTTCAAGAAGGGGTTCAATTTGATGCTTGGAGCATCAGATGGTCTTAATCCGGCTGTGCTTTTTGCGATCAATTGTGTATGAGATTTTTTCATCGCCGTGATATGTATTGAAGGACAAATGAATAAACAATTGGATAAATTACAGACTGGAAAGCAGAGAGGCCGATATGTAAACATACAAAAAGAAATTCAGCTAATTAGGATTATACCGGGATTTACTCACCTTACAAATCTGATTTATTCAATTAAAAAAAGTGTCAGTCCTCCTTATAATATAAATAATATGTTGTCTGAATTTAAAACAAAATATTTTTACTCCTTAGAATGCGTCTCAGTCCGTACTTCTGTTCTTTCCATCTTCTCTAATTTTTTTGTAATTAAGATTAATATAGCTGACTAATATATATATATATATATAT
>JABXWE010019833.1:0-17001 GCA_014611495.1 Limonius californicus | reverse complement strand
TCTATAATCTCTTGAATTAATGAGCGACATTATTAACACATAACACACGAATGTCATTTACTTCGAGATTTAATTTAATCAAAGATAAGGACAAACAAAACCACCGACTCCGCATGTAACATTGTGTTGCAGGCAGTGCAATACAGTGTTGCCAGTTCATGGACGCAGTAAGTATAAAATGTACATTCTATATACGGAAAAGTGTATATATTTAGCGCCCTCCCAGCGACTAATGCATTGAACTAAAATACCCTTCCCGTATACATCTGGCTAACAATATTGCGCCAATTTTATGAATTTGCCGCTATATTTAATACGTTAGAGCAATGCAGGTTTGTCAGGTTGGAGAGAACTGTTAAGATGGTTACACTGCTTTTAAAATAAATTACGAAACAGCGGGAATTTTAAATTTTTATTAGCGATTACATTATTGCGTCCGGTATACGGTCGCAATAATTCGTCGGACGCAATAGCAACCGTAAATTGGCAATGTATGGACGCAACAATGATAGCAGGATGCATATATATATATATATATATATATATAGTATATAGCGGTTTTGCTACTGCTTGCCCCCAGATTCTTCGGGGTCGAGCTCTCTTCCTTCTTGCGGCATGGAACCATTACATATGTTAACTTAATTTATTAAAATGTTTTCACCTTATTAGCAACTACCATTCTTTAAGAACATAATAGATGCAATCTTGCTGTCAAGATTTATCTAATTTACTTACAATCATCAACAGCAGAACAATCTAAAGACGCTATTACTAATTTATTTTATGGTATATTATAAGTATTGTCTTTTACATTGGCTGCAGTTCGTTTTCCAGCATTCAGGTAGATGGCTCTAAGCTCAAGGGTGGACACAAGTTACATTTATTTTTTGAATGACACGTTTTTTCGGATCCCCTGAAAGTTAATCTTATTCTTTTCTTGGAGTCATTAATCGTTTTTTTTTTTGTATTTACCAATCTCTACGTTTAGTTACTACTAAATTACGACTAATGATTATTTATATACACTGTTAACACCTATTGCTTTTATGACATTAAGTGATGGGGCCCCGAAATAGTTTATCTGATGCAAAGGGATCGCAAGTGAAAAAAGTTTGAGAAACTCTACTATAAACGATGTTTTCCCTATGTAATCGTATACGTGCGGGTCCGTTCTTCGCGAGAGTGATATCTATACTCGACTGATAACATTTTCCGTGATTCCACTAAGCAGAGTCCACTGTATTATACATTTCTCATCTATTGTTTTTCTCGGTTACTTCTGCCATATTCAGTATAAATCTGTTAAATAAACAAACATTTTCGTGTAGAAGGTCAATATCACAAGGAATATTATATAATTTTAATTCTTCAATTGACAAAAATTCGATGTTAATGTTTGGTTTTAAAGACAACACATTAAAGGATTGAAATTTCTAACTTTTAAGTTAGAACCACACTGTACGTATTGCACAGCTCTTTCAAAAAAAATCTGTGCGTCGTTTTTGAAACGGGTTATTTTACAATTTTTGTTAAATCGGGATTTTCAGGGGCAATCTGGGACCCAGTATGTGTATGTTGAATTAGGGACAATCCCACTCTAACCTGGACGTCTGGCAACCCTGGGAGATACCAACACAGCCATATATCATCCGTTGAAGCCAGAAAGCATTCACATGGCGAAGTACCAAGAGGTGCAGGCGCGAGATGTGTGTAGATAGTTCTGATGAGAAAAGAGCATGACAATAACAAAGGGTCATGAACGAGATCGGGATAAAAACCGCGTCAATAATCATAAGCAGGCAGACAATTTCCTGACATTCACAAACCGCATAACTAAACAAAGCAGTGCACTTGCGAGGTGCATGAACGCTCCAGACGGTTGATGATAGTCAGGCCACTGACTGATACCGGTCGCTTAATTCAGACAATGCAAACGGGTGGCATCATTGGTATATATCGCGAATGCACTCGTCCACCAGGCCGATGCGCTGATAAGGTTAACGGTATGCTAATTCGAAAGTGGTCTGAATCATGAATTCACTACCCTGCAGACACTTAACAGCATTATCCGAGGACTGCAGCTCGCACCGGAAACGGCGACTGGGGTTTACAGGGATTGTTTTCGCGGCTTTAAGGTGTTCCCAGGGAAAAAGAGAGGAGTGCATGTTGAAAGTCTAATGTTTATGGAGCTATCTCGATTGATCTCGATGCCGTGCTGAACAACGCGTTAATTCATAAAACGAATGGTAAATAAGCACGGTAAAACAAACGGAGTAAACATTGCTCGTTTAATTAAAGAATAAACTTGTAATTATTTATTTAAATTCCTAATTTATATTTCACTCGCAATACTGCGTTTAATATTACATGCTCACTTGTTTCTGCTGATTGCAATTAAGAAATATAAATTATAAATGATATTACTTTCACACAAACGTTTGAAAGCCGCTCTGTACAAGTTTACAAACACTTCTTTTTTATCTCCGCATATAAACGATCGTAGTAATAGAACATAACTAATTCAGAATATATTCTACTAGAGTCAACAAGGAACAAACTCTAGATAACAATTTATAACAAATCTTTCTCTCATTTAGCAATTTATCTAAAGCTGTACGCAAGCAGAATTTAGTCAAGAACTTTGTTAGTAGTACTAATTCTCCAAAAGTTTAACAGTTAATAGTTAACTAAATTATTTCTAAATAGAATTAGCAATATTTAATAATAACAATGGTGAGACTCTACACCCCATGAAGCGGGTTGCCTCCCGATCCTTGCTCTCACACTCGGTTTTCGCATGCCAAGTTAATAATACGTGATGATGTGGTGAGCACCACACATTAGACAACCGTGTTAAAACGCATTGTTCATTCGAACGCAGGTAGTCAATTATTTAAAGAGATTGGATAGGCCTCCCGCCAGGCATCGAGTCGGGGTTTGAACTCCAGTCGTTCCGCACCGGAGCCCAGTACTCTAACCGCCATTAACAATACCTACCAGGTGTTTTTAGGTCAAGGGTGTTTGGAATTTAGTATTTGCTGACTCGCAAAAGACGAAAATATTAAATATATTTTGATGATTGTCGTTGCTTCCGGAACGATCGCTGTTTGCAGGAAACGCGATGCAGTTAACAATCCCACATAACCGAAGTTAACCCTGACTGTCCACAACGTGATCATTTCTTAACCTGGAAAGATGACCTACCTAGGGTAACTTAAAGGCATCCTTTGTGAATCCACAGTGGTTACCAAAACTACAGAATCCTTTACGTTCAAGTTCAAGTTGAGAAATAGTTATTCTAAATAGTTAACTTTATCGCAACCAAAAAAGTTGACTTTTGGCTAACTTTCAAGTGCGCATTATCTTTAAAGTGACGTATAGTGGTTAGTTTTCAGTTACATGCACTATAACAAGTTTTAAAACTGAACAAAAAGATACTTGTAAATCCCTGCTAAAATACAACCATAGTAAGTTCAAAATAGTTGCATATACTGTTATGAATAACTAAGTATATTGCAATTGGGTTGAAAAATATTTACAACTTGAATCTAAATATAATGTTATTATTGTGTATTTCCGATTTTTCGATTACTTACAGAAATGAGTAACTAATTGTTTCTTAAGTAAAGGGCGATCGTTAAATTCTCGTGGCATTTCTTCAAATAATTCCACTAACGAAAAAACAATTTGGAAGAATCTTCTAGAATCCTTATAGATTTGTCATAGGTACTTACGTTATCTGCCTTTCGAGTAGAACTGAACTTACTTTAAGCATTATGAAGAGGATAAGAAAAATAAGGGATTAGCAATTCCATTAGGGATATTTAGTATTGCGGGTTTAACAACAAAATTTATCTTGCCCATAAGAGATAGTTTTTCTATTTTATAAATGAAATGACAGCAAATATTACAACATGAATATGGAACGGTTCACCACGTAAACTATTAAGGGATGGAAGGTTGGATGGCATAAGGCATGTGCTGTATCTGTTAAAAGTCTAATGTTTATGGAGCTATTGCGATTGATCTCGATGCCGTGCTCAACAACGCGTTAATTCATAAAACGAATGGTAAACAAGCACATTAAAACAAACGCAGTAAACATTGCTTGTTTAATTAAAGAATAAACTTGTAATTTTTCTTCTTGTACTTCCTCTTCTGTGTAATTATTTATTTAAATTCCTAATTTATATTTCACTCGCAATACTGCGTTTAATATTACATACTCACTTGTTTTTGCTGATTACAATTAAGAAATATTAATTACAAATGCTATTTCTTTCACGCAAACGTTTGAAAGCCGCTATGTACAAGTTTACAAACACTTCTTTGTTATCTCCGCATGTAAATGATCGCAGTGATAGAACATAACTAAAACAGAATATATTCTACTACAGTCCAAAAGGAACAAATTCTAGATAACAACTTTATAACCAGAATTTCTCTCATTTAGAAATTTATCTAAAGCTGCAAGCACCAATTTTCCAACCAATCTCATTGTAAAAATAAGAATCGGCCCCTGGCGTTGAAATAAGGAAGCTTCGTGAACTGATAAGACAAATATAGCCTGTTTTGTGTTTCGAGAAAAAACAGCAGACTTGTTTACACTGTAAACATTTTTATCAAAAGTGACACCCTTTATAGAATATAATACTATGAAAAAATAACTATGTGATAAACAAAATACCAATTTATTGAAACAATGTGCTAACTAATATTATGCACTGATATAAAACAACGCCCACAAAATTAATTTCAGTAACTATTTTCATGCTTTTATGAAACTTTGGTTTGTTTGCTTCAGCGTCTAAAGAACCAGAAAATTTCTCTCATACAGAAGTTTATCTAAAGCCGCAAGCGCAAAGTTTCTAAACAACCTGTTTGGAAAAACAAGCAGCGCCCTCTAGCGTTGAAATAAGGCAGCTTCGAGGACTGATGAGACAATTCAAGTATATCAAGATTTTTTAGGGAATACAGCGGAAAATTCGTTTACTTTATAAAAATTTTCAGAAAAGCTAATTCTGGGCGGGTAATTGAAATTTCATGAATCGTAATTGTAAAATCTGTTGAATTCGCAATTTATTATTTTGTTTTATTCCTTTTTATTAACCATTGTTTATTTGCAGTCTATGGAAAGAGCAGTAAGGAAATTGTTTTACAGTAATTGTGACTTGCTAGTGGTTGCCCTGTGGTTTCAACTTTTCCCTACATACTTATCTGACTTTTGGTCAACGTAATTTTACTTAAGTTTAACTGAATCTTGTATTTAAGTTAGTTGGTCTATAGAAGCGTAAGTCATGATCCCCTGGGGTAGAGATATATGGTTAGGGGAATCGCGGGAGGATTTCCAAAATAAAACAAAATGCCTTCACAAGACATTTATTTCTGCATTTCACAAAATAAACAAAAATAAAACATACTTATAATATTAAATATTCAATAAATACAGGAACTTAAACGTAAATAACTGTAAGCATTAACACAAATTCCAAAGTAAAAACATTAATGCCATCCATGTATGTGCCAGTTTATCAGAAACTAGCTTCTCTAATTTAGGATCTGTATTCGATACACACACAATAATATCATTTTCCAGTTCGCGGCGATTTCTTACTTTTGTGTTGATGGTAGTCATAGGCGAGAAACTTAATTCGCACAAATATGATGTAGCAAATGGCAAATAACACTTTATAGCTTTGTCCGAAAGCTCGGGGTATTCTTGCATTTTTTTTGTACACAACTGGTTTAATCTACGCTCTGGGAAAAGAAGTCTAGTTTCAACATTCCATCACATGATATTTCAATAAACTTTTCTTTCATGTTTGTCGAAATATCAGCTTGTTCAACAGAATTGTCTAAAAATGGATTCAGTATCCATCTGTGATTGTTATAACTGTTTTTAATTTCTTTAGGGAAATATTCAATGAGCTGTGGTTTTACATTGTGTAAACTAACTTGTACATCTGCAAACATGTGTTCAGAATTGATCATATTTTCGTCCTTAACTAAGTCTTCCGTGAGTTCTTGGACGCACTGAAACAAATCAAACTTCTTTTTCCAAATTAAAGTCGATCAGAAAGCAAGTATCTTTATAAATTCGTTAATTTTGTCCGTGGCTGCTATTATGTTAATATTGCGGCCTTGCAAACTACTGTTCAGAGTGTTTAAGAGCTCGAAAATATCAGCAAGGAAAAGCCATCCTAAGAAGATAAAGGGAATTGAAAAATATGTTCTCATATTTCGGTTTCTCATCTTGCACGTACATCAAGAGATACGCTTTTAACTGGAAAACTCTTTTTAAGACGTTACTATTCGAAAGGCATCTTACTTCTGTGTGATCAAGAAGATTTGCATAAAAAAAAACTCGCCGCCATTGACGCACAATATTTATATAGTAATGAATCTGTGTGGCCAATGGCGTAGACTTTACAGGAAAAATACAATATTAATATCTTTTACAAATTTATAAATTATAAATAAATAGCGATTGAAGATCGCTTTCAAGTTGCATAAAAAAGTTCAGTATCGCGAAATTCTGCAAGTTGACGCGAGCAAAAAAGGTTTCTTTGTCACAACACAAAACTGGGAGTTTTTACCTTGAATTCCGGTGGATGGCTTAAAGCGAGGCAGGCACAATATGCCGGCGATTTCCGAAAAATAAAGGGAAGGAAGACAACGTTCTTCGGAGTAACGTGGGAACGAGGTGTAGCTGGTACGACCCTGTAGAGGGCCAAGTTGCTTCCAACTAGGTCAGTTAACGTGGAGACAGAAGCGAGACTTTTTCGGACGACGAGAACGAACCAAATTCCAGCAAAACACTTGCACGATTTCCTTTTTTTCTTTTCACATCACAAAGATCCGAACTGAATTCGACAGGAGCAATTAACTTTAATTGTCCAACACCAAAGCGAACATTCTGTTATTATTTATTTATCCGACTTTAAGTCGATTTGATTATGCTCTACAGCAAACGGTAATACGGTAAATTAACAGAAGCGCCACGAAGGGAAAAGAAACTATATTGGAAGTTGCGTCCGTCGATCTTAAAGGTCTAGCTTCAATTTTCATTACGGCACCCGTACGGGCGACCGGAGCCATCAGAGATGTAAAATTGACTGACTTAAAAATGCAATGAGGATTTGCACTCTCCCAAAAGATATTGCACCATAACGTTATGCAAGAGTTCTAGAAGGAATTATCACGTGCGACTCCCGAGGTCAACACTTCCGAGAATTTGGTCGGCAGAAAATCAGCCTACAAAGAGAACGTTCAAGGGATTAACGGGACTGGCCTTTCATAACTCAATTTTCAAGACAAAACAAAATAGCGAAAATGGTAACCCAAAATAAGACTTCAATTAAAATAACTCTATTAATTCTGGCGTTCGCGAGTAAAATGTTGTTCAAAAATTAGTCGCGCTTTAAAAAGTTTGTGAACCACTGGCTTAAGCCAATCTATCTACCTGTATAGCTATTCCATCCATCGTCGGATGTAAGCCTTCCCAAGTCTTTTCCATCCAGTGGTGAGCTGCGAATTTTTTATATCATGCATCCATCTGGTTTGCGGACATTCTACACTCCTTTTGTGGAGACGTGCTGTTCATTCGATAATTCGTTTGATCCAAAGATTATCTTGTAGCCTGACGATGTGGCCCACCCAACTCGCTCTTAGACTGCATAGTCGATAAATTACGTCAGTTTATTCGTGATCTTTCAATTTCTGTGGAATATGGTCTATTCGGGTGATATTAAGCATATGTCTTTCCATTGCTTTCTACGTTTTCTGTGGTAATTCAATTATGTTCTTGTTTACTGCCCATGTTTCCGTTCCCTATGTTAGTACGTGGAGTATATCTTGGTCGAAAGTTTTTGATTCCATTATATTAGATGAGTTCGATTGTAAAATTCTGTGAAATTAACAGAAACTGGCCCATGCTAAAAACAGTCTTTTATTTAGGTCCGTTTTTAAATTGTTCTTAGTCATTTCATTTTTGTCCCAAGATTTTATGAGTTTTTTTTTCTTTAGTTTAGCTGGCATGTGTTTTTGTATATGTACTTTATTATATTTGTATAGCTGTGGTCTATTCTACGGTTACTGCATGTTTAGGACTGCCCATATTTCTACCAAATCGAATACTTTTTCGCAGTATATGAAAGCCTCAAAATAGAAAAGAAATACCGTTTGCCTCCTCTCTTGCTTTTGTGACTTGTAGGTGGTCCAATGTACCGTGTCCTTTGCGTAATCCCGCTTATTCTCTCGGCTGGTTTTTACCTAGTTCGTCTGTTATTCTTTCTGTGATGATCTTTCTGTAGGTTTTGTAGAGTGTTGGCTTGAGCCAATGTTGAACCTTATTTAGGTGCTCTTGCAGCTGATGAGATACTATGAATGGATTCGCGTTTAAAGTCATTATGGCGCTATCACATATCTCGGAGTAGTTAGGTTTGTCGTATAAAGCAAGTACAATATGGGTCTCAGAACGCTGCCTTGTGGCACTCCACAGTTGATGGGATATAATCCGATGTTAAATTATTGGTGTGTAGAAAGTGCCTTTCGCTCAGGTATGCTTTTAATATTTCGTAAACGTTATGGGAAAGCTGTCTGATTTTGTACAAGAGACCTAGGCGGCAAACTTTATTAAAAGCCTAGCTAACGTTCAAAAATATTGCACAGCCAAGTTTTTTCCTTCTAGGACTTTATTTATTTTGCGGTATTAATTGCCTCTCTCCAAGGTATGGTCTGATTCTCTTCAGATGTAGTTTTTCCAATACCTTTAGCATCACCGGCAACAGGCTTATCGATCTATGGGATGGCAAATTTATTTATAAAATTACTAATTTTGTTGAATTATCTATAATTTGTCGTTTACGTTATCCATAATGTCAGATCTCACTGTTTGTTCATACGTAATATTCATTCAGACAGACTATTACGAGAGGCGGAATTTTATCCGTAAACGTTGAGTGTAAGAATGGTCGAATCCTATCCATCTAAAATCAAACTTAGAGTGGGTGGTACTCATCCTGGCCATTATACCCATACAAATTTATTTTAGGGTGTCAGTTTAGGTTAGGATCGAGCTTGTTTACAACGCTTTTTGTTCCATTTTCATGGCAACTCCAAATTTTTGCCATTCGTATTATCACACGATATTACCGGCCTCGGTGGTCCAGTGGCTAGCGCATTTGCTATTGGATCCAAGGGACGCGGGGTCCAATCCGGCCGAGGTCGGTGAGAGTTTTCTGGTGACGAAAACTCTGAAAGTGCGCCTTCTGTTGGATAAGAAGTAAAGCCGTGGGTCACGTGACACTGCTGCGTTTGGCACGTTAAGAAATGTTTGAAATTGAAACAACTGTTGCTAGTAAATATGTTTTGAAACGATTAAATTACCATTCATTAACAGCCTTTTAGTCCCACTGCTGGGCACTAGCTTCTTCTCTAACACATGCTTCTTCTCAGAATTAAGGTAGAAACGCGGAGGGTCTACAGTTTAATGGAAGTACCAGAGAAGGTTTTTGACATTAAGATCACATGGTAGCCAATCGGATTGAGAAATACTGTATAGTGGGTCGCAGCTCAAGACTTTTATACCATGCGAGATAATGCGGGGGAATCGAGCCCAAGCCATAATCGACGTTCCGACCATAAAGGGAGCGCTGTGCCAACTTAGTTCCTACCACAAGTGTTCGTTACAAACTGAAATTAAAGTTTTTACGGAAAATCAAAACTACCGTCGTTTATATACTAGTAATATAATGTAAGTAATCTAGAAGAACGTATCCTTTTTAGGCAATAGAAAATATTTTGCTAATATATATATACAGGGTATCCCATGACATGATTGCCAAAGCGTAAGGGTGTGTTGCTGAGGTCATTTAAAGTCAAAAATGTCTAATGAACATATGCCCAAAACTGCATCCTAACTGAGCTATGGTAATTTGAAATCTACATAAATATCAGGTAAAATCGCATTAAAAATCAGTTAAAAAGAAGTAGCTTTATTGCATTAATTGTTCAAAATGTCCACCCAATTGCTGTATACATATTCCAGCTTTTCTCAGAATTGAAGAGGTGGCTCTGCTAACAGTCTCAAGACCAGCACGAATATTTTCTGCGGCATCCATAATCCTAGCAACAAGTTTTTCTCTGTTTTCGGGATTTTCTGCATACACAAGACTTTTCAACCTTACCCAAAGAAAATAATCTAGGGATTTAGGTCGGGTGACCTTGCTGGCCAAGCAACTGCTGCACCTCTTCCCAGTGGTTCGTATAATTTTTAATTCAGAAAATCTGTTACTTGTCTACCAAAGTGAGGAGGCGCGCCATCGTGTTGTATTCACATTTGTCGTCTTACATTGAGAGGAACTGCATCCAGTAATGTTGGAAGGTCATTTTTCAACCAACGTAAATAATGAACGGCCATGAAACGTTCTTCTATTATAAACGGACTAATAAGATTGTCATCAATAATACCACAACAAACATTCACCGAAAATCTATTTTGAAAACTAGTCTCCCTAGTTTCCCGTGGGCTTTCAAGTGCCCAACAATGTGAATTCGTGGTGTTATTGATGCCGTTTCGGGTGAAGGTAGCTTCATCACTAAACAATATGTTCCGACGAAGCCTTCGATTTCTCAATAACCAGTGACTAAATTCAAGTCTTGCTGCGTAGTCGGCAGGTTTTAAAGCTTCTACAGGTAAGATATGGTGGGGGTACAAACCGAAATAGTGTAAGGTTCCCCATACTCTCATGCGGCTTACGTTAAGCCTGTTGGATATTCTTCGGACACTAGTAGAAGGTTGAGCGTCAACCATATTAAGTATTGCTTCTTCTTCTGCAAGCTGTTGTTGCACGAGACTTGCAGAAGTAGCTGCAGGAAACTTGCCCGTTTCTCTTAAACACCGATGGACATTGCTAAAAACTTGTCTATAAGGCACTTTACGAGTAGGAAATCTCCGACGATATTCTTCAACTGCCGCTCACCCGTTTCCATGACAGAATCTGTAAGCATAGCGCATGTCGGCGTATTCTTCATTTGAAAAAATGAACATACTTTTAAGCTAATTTGAACGTTAAACAAAAAAGAAATACACTGAATTAAATTAAATCGTTTCCTATCACAATGAATGACAACTAATGAATTACAGCCACCCCGACTTTTGAATAACAGCGAAATCCAGCGGTGCATTAGCAGAGTTTTCTAAAATTTCTAATACTTGTAGCTCAGTTAGGATAGAGTTTTGGGCATATGTTCATTAGACATTCATTGACTTTAAATGACCTCAGCAACACCCTTAAGCTATGGCAATCATGTCATGGGACACCCTGTATATATATATATATATATATTGTTGTGTTTTAATCGCTAGAATACTTTTAATTATCGCCCCACGTTGATGCGCCAAGAATGTTGTGTACGGGCAGCAGCGAACTGCATCCGACTAGCTCAATAACAATTTATCTCCGTATCTGGGTCGCTCGTAGATTTCAGTACACATCGAAGCTCGCTGTCATTCAATAGGTATGCTCCAAATAAAAGTTACCACTTACTTTTAATTCCAATTATTTAATAAGTTTATAAGTTACAGACATCTAAAACATGTCCGTTCCAAATTAATACAGATAATGGCAAATTTGAAATTTATTTTTCCCGTCCAGATTATTGTGACACCCTTTTTATTAACTTTTCTACCAAAACTTTTTACCCATCACCCCGCCAACCCTCATGTTTGGCCCAATCGAATATATCCACCGATCTCATTTGATCTACGCCAACGTTTATTAAATTGATAAATCAATATCCCTTATTCACATCCTTCGATGTGCCAAACATTTTACAACAGGTCAACTAAAATTTACAAAGGTAATGAGGGGAAAGAAAATACATTGTTAACTAAAATATCACGACAATATATATATCAGCCTTCCAATGTTTCATCGATTGTTGGTGTGCATTCGCTATAACTTCCTGTCATCAGCATCCATTGATGTTAGATTTTTGCTAATTACCAACGTAATTATTGTCTACTAAATTAATGTTTGGTTTGTTGCAATGAAACAAATTAAGAATTGCATTGGCCAATTTTTGATAAATGACCAGAAGCGATATTGGTTACAAACTCTAAAGAAAGCAATACTACTTTCCTTTATCTAGTAGTAGTACGGATAAGTATGTAAACTAGAAGAAGGAATAAAAATGTCCATTACCGTGCCAGACATGAACTTAAATATGCGGTTGATATCCAAACACACCATCGTAAAGGTAATATCAAAAGTTCCACAAAGGCATGCTAACAATGCAATTTGGCTCGATTGCACATTAGCTGGTCGCGAACGTAAGAAGCACGTTAGGTATTCATAAAAAGGTCGTTTCAGCCGCAGACGACGTTGCCCATTAAGCTGGAGTCACTGATACGACGACGTAAGTGCAGCCAGCGCTGGACATTAGACGGAGTTCTGCTGGTCGCGGAGTTGGGTCGTTTCACTGCCCCTTACATCTTAATTGGAGCTGTTTACCTTTTAAGCTTGTTACCAGCGGACATCACACGGACTCGAACTGTAAACGAAGCATACAGACAAATTAAGCTGAATTAAACTTGCGCTGGCCGTCGGATAAATGGCCGCACAAGGATAGCTTCGGGTTGTTTTGAAACGTCCTTCCGTTAATGCCGCTGCTTCGCGCTTTTGCAAAACTTGCGATTTACTCTGCAGGTTATTTGGTTAATTCCAGAAACGCAATTAGCAGAGGTAACGAGATTTGCGCAAGCAGCAGCCTTAATGATGGTTATAGAATTTTATTTTCCAAGCCAAAGAGTCTTCTTTTCTTATTATTGTCAAGAATAAGACACTGTATATGACAATTTAACGACTGTAGGAGTGAATCTATATGTTTAACAGAACTAGTTAAACCCGTGGGCTACGTTCTACGCTTTGTTTGCCAACTTCGACTTCCTGTAAATAAGCCAAATAGAGATGAAAATGTGTACTTTGGCTACTATTACATAATTTAGCACTTGCTAAAATACCTAAAGACACAGGTGTCGCCTAGTACGAATCGCACGCTCTTCCCCGGGAGAAAAGTTGATAGTTCAGTATTTTTCTATTCTATTGAAAACAATGAAACGGCACTACGTTTTATATTGAAAAGACTGTAGCAGAACAAAAATAGAGTGAATTTTAATAACGCTTTGGCTACGGCTGAAGATATAACGACGTTATACATTAAAATTTCCTATTCAAAGCCAAACTGTAATTATTTTCCCAATTAATAAAATCTCGACTTGCAAATTAAAATTTGACTTTAAGTTTGTTACTTGTTATTTGGTAACTTAAAAATATATGTTTTTTCTTCACATCCGGGAGTAGGAATAGATTTTCTCGGGTCAAAATAATGACAGAAGTAAAGCATTTTGCGTCTAGTGAAAAATATGTCAAAAATACTCCGTGGGATTTTTATATTATATTTGGCAGTTTGGCAGATTTCGCTGGTAATAAATTTAGACCCGCTGCAGAACCGACATTAACCATTTCTTGGGGTTCTTCGCTGTTCAGGGTATTCCATTTCAAAGAACTCCAAATGCGGAAAAAAAATTTAAGAAAATTCCACTTTGTTTATAAACTAGTTTGTGTTGTCAACGTATTAATCTGAATGACTAATAATTTCTTAAATTACTCTTTGTGAAGTACCGTCAGAGCAATAAAATCCCAAGTCAAATACATATTTTTAACTGTCACACATTAATAATTGACAGTTTACATTTCAAATTTTATGAGGTTATTTATTTAATTTATTGATTACATCAGAAGTAATTACAATTACATATTACAATATTGTGAATTTCAAGACGTTAGCAGTGGAACGTAAAATTTCCTTATTATAATCTTATTTTCATAATGGTACACAGAATGACAATGATGAATGGCAATATTCATTTCACAGAATTTCAACAGCGTTATCCGAATGAGGCTGCAAACTTCACTTATTACAATTTCTATCAAACTGCCAAGATTATTGTGAATCATTTTAGAGCAAGGATCGGGAAGACTTGTAAAAATAACTATAGAAGTTATCGATAATGTTAAGGATATCACGGAAGCAACTCTTTCTACGTCTATTAGTAAACTAAGCCTAGAACTGGTCGAACAATTAAAATAAAAGATATGTTTTCATACAAAATGCAAATGGTTGATCAACTTATACCACGTGATTTCCAACCTAAACAAATTATTGTCACTGGTTCTTAAACAACAAAAATAATAATGACATATTGGATCTTATTTGGTTCAGCGATGAAGCTTGATTTCAACTCAATGGATATCTTAACAGCTAAAATATGAGAAACAGATAATTGGCATGTGTTTGAGGAAACACCGTTACATCCACAAAATATCGGTTTATGAGTCGCTGTTTCAAGAAGACAAATAGTTTACAAGTTTATTGAGGAAAATGTAACTGCCGATTATTATCTTCAGAATATCCTAACCCCCTTTTTCAATGTCCTTCATGAGGATGAAATTAGATATGGTTAGTTCCAACAAGAGAATGTCACAGCACCTAATCGTGTCATACAACTTCTACAGAAATTTTATGATGATCGGTTAATTAGCAAACATTTGTTTCCACCAAGGTCACGTTTATCTTATAGTTCCAGACTTCTTCGTATTCCCTTATCTAAAAAACAATATTTTTAGTAATAGACCACAGAATCTAGAAGAAATTCATTGCATTGTTAAACATAACAGCCGTATTTTGCCACAATTTATTATTTTCAAAATCTTTATATTGTGTGATGTTTCTACTTGCGATCTTGAAAAAGACAATATATACACCTCAGGAGAGAATTGCTATTTTTCTCCCGGTGCTTTGTAACCCTCTGACTTCGGTTTTGGCTACACACATTATACCTCAGGAAAAAAACATGCACTTCTCTGCTTTGATGTAGGTGTAATACACTACTCAACTATTTCCAACTAGTACTGTAACTGCTTTCATTTTAAAACTTTAATATACTTATTATGTTGCTTTTTAACTTATCAAGTTATTTACAGAATATCATATAGGTACGTAAATAACCAAAGCTAATAGTTTTATAGTTAATATCCTCTACTTACTTTTAATGGCTTCCAATAATTGCTGATGTAAGATGTTATTTAATATTGAAATGTTGCTTTCCAATAATGCAATTACATACCTTTACTTCCTTAGATACATGGTTGCACATATATACAGTTCTATAATATAAAAATATTAGCATTTCCTTATATTATTTAGTATTTTTATGGATGGAATGTTCCCTTAAACAACATTCTCCAGCTGTACAAATAAGTGGAAGTACAAACCAAAACCGTAGCACTCATTATGGAAAAAACAAAAAGAATATTTTTTTTAAATACGTTTAGAATTATGCACTACTTAATTATATTATAATCAACTGATTCGAGTTGTGTACTTTGTAAGTATGGGTAAGTACTAACTAATCATATATTTATTATTTTCCAATAGGGTCCATCTCAGGTATGTTACATCGCCGAAAGCTGTTTTACAAGTAATAGGACACAACAAATTGAGTTCTACATACTAGTAGTAGTACAAACAAAAAGCGTAAAACTAGTATTTGTTTTATATAAATACAGACAAATATGTGCCGCTTCTAGAACTGTAACACACAGGGTGGGCTAGCTAAATTGTCCTGCCTTATAAGTGGTTGACGCAACCCTGCATACATCTAGCATAGCAACACAAATAACGTACTGTTTCATTAAATTAAATTGACCAGTGTTACCTATTTATGTTAGTATTAAGTTGAACTGCCAGCTTACTTAAATTTTAAGTAAGATATTTTCAAATAACGAGAAGACAGATTTATTGCTTATTTTTGGAATATTTCCCGGAAATGCGACCGCATCCCGCAATTATTAAATCAGAGACCATCCAGCGGCCAGTCCACCGCCTAAAAAGATATTTATGCGCCTTTCAATGTTTTTAAGAAACGAAGTTAAATTTACTAATTTTACTAGATGTAGGACTGGGAGTGTTAGAGATAGTAAATGAAAATCCGCAAGTAATTCAAAGAGATCTAAAAAGTGAATATTAGTAGAACTGCAGTCAGAAGACTTTTGAAAGCAATTGTATTTCATCTCTATCGTTTGCTGCACGAACTGCATGAAAATGGCCCTCAGAGAAGATAGCAATGTTGTAATTTCTCTCAGAATCAACTTCTTTTAGAACTTTTTTAAAATTATTTATTGTTTCGCAGAGAGGCAAAATTCTCAAATAATATAGAAGTGAATAGGCATAACTCGCACTATAACTCTCAAGAGAATTCGCATGTTACCCATTCTTAAAGTCTTTCCAGTAAACGTTTGATGTAGCATAGTAGCTAACCATATTATTGGACCACGTTCCTTGGATCTCACTCATGCTCACTACAGTTGAATTGTTTTGGAATTGCTTAAATAGTGTATTTAGAATGGATTGAATTGGAAGAGGAGCTGTGCATCTATGGCCACCAAGAAATTGCAGGATCACTTCACTTGTATATTTCAGTATTTATTATAATGTGAAGCATGTAAAAGGTAATTAATGTATATACAGGCTGTCTCATTTCGGAGGGCCAAATTGAAATATCTCTCTTATTATAGAATATATCGGAAATTCGTTTTAATAAAAAATGTCACATTTTTCACGCACTACAATATGGTTAAAACAAAATTCCGAACCACAGCCTACTTTTCGAAATATTTTCGAAAAATATGAAATTGGGGAAAACTTCGAGGCTTTGTAACTTTTTTATTTTTAAAAATACAAAAAAACGTTTTGAACGAAAGTTGATGGCAAAACATTGCTCTTTCGAAATATCAAGGAAAAAGTGGTGTAAAGTTAACATTTTCAGCTGTACTCTCTTGAACCGCCCGAAAAAATAGATAGAATCAAGTAGGCCATGCCACTCCTAAATAGCCCCTGAATTGCCTTTATAAAAAATACCATACACAATAAACATAT
>JABXWE010019832.1:0-25657 GCA_014611495.1 Limonius californicus | reverse complement strand
GTTTAACTATAAAACAACAAACTGAAATAGGAAGATGGAACAATGTCAACCACTACAGCAGAAATTATAAACATTTAAAAGACAAGAAAGTTGGTACAATATCCAAGCTTTTAAAATAGGAGGCTATCGTTATAGTAGACCCATAAATCTATTGGTATAAATGAATAAATATAGAGAGACAAGGAAAATAACCAATAGAATAACACTAAACTTTCTTTATAACAAAATCCATAAGATAATTTAGAAGCGAATGTGTAACTACAACCCCAATAAAAAAAAACATGAAGAAGAACGCATGCACGCAACTAATTATAGTTGTTTTGGAAGATATATTTCAGAAATTATTCGTAAATCGAATAAAGTAAACATAGACCGAATAGCCTTAACATTCTTTGATACGTAGATGATGAAGAAGAGTTATAACTTTATAATATTCTTCATAAAAACGTACAAAAGAGAGAACAAGCAAAACTACTAACAAATTAGTTGGAGTGCCTTTGGTAACTTAATTAGGTAGCAACGAAACGAAAGTTTACAAGCAGTGTGCGCTTCTTGTGTTCATCCAAGAAAAGAAAATATGGGTACTTACACACAGGGCGATACATATAGTAAAAGGTGCTGGGAAAAGAATGAAATGAATAATTTTAGAAAAGACCCGCAAAAATAAGAAAAGGAATAAGCAGGTCAAGCATAAAACCAAAACAATGGTTAAAACAGAACGGTTGAAATCTAAATGAGTAGTAATAGGGTGAGTACAGACTAAGACAGAAAACCAAAGCGACTAATACAATGAAAGTCGTGGACTGAAAAGCAAAGTAGTGACCGCCCGATTTAAAAATGGAATACGAGAGTCCAGCAATATTTATTGAGACTAAAAGAACCAGCGTACCTTTCCCAACACTTTATTTTGGATACGATCAAAGTCGTTACCCTCCGCTGTAAAGCGCTTAACCATTCTTCCCTTTCAGTGTTTAAATACCCCGAGTTCTATAGGAATACCGTCAAAATAACACCTAACAGCAGCGTCAATCTCTTCCACTGAAGAAAACCTTCCCCTTCGTAAGTTTTTTAGCTTCAGAAACAACCAACAGTTGAATATTTCAGGATTCGGGGAGTATGGAAATGATTGGATTGCCTTAATTTTATTTTAATTATGGAATAGAACAAACCAAAAACCTATTGAGAAGACAATTAAAAGAAGGAAGTGGCAATGGAGAGGGCATTTACTATGGAAAACGAACTAGGACATAAAAAAGAAGCCCTACAATATAATATAAAAGGAAAAAGAAAAACTGCAAGACCGACTAATACCTAGAAGAGAGATGTAAATAATGAGTTGACCCTTTTTAATAAACCTGGAGCGACATTAAAAATAATGCACAAAGAGTACAGAAAAAATAGAGGAACGCGGAAACAATTTTTAAAACTATATAAATGTCTTAAAAGTCAGTGCTTAACTCATACAATAGTTAGTAAGAACGCAGAAGACGCAATGCTGGTAATCTTGCTACTTTTATACCCGTCACAGAAACGCTGCAAGACGCCTTTTATTCCACATGGAACCTATAGACACAAGAAGAATTTTATTTTTAGTCAAATATTGAAGAGTTGCAGCTGCAGTGTGCGAAGAGGCGTTATCGTGACTGTCTTTTGACCTGTAAGCTTAACAGAATTAAAGGAGCCTGTTCTCCGAAAGCACACAGCGTACATTACCTTCTTCAACGCACGCTACATTTTGGTCATAGTCTTCTCATAGTGGCCTTATCCACATGGATCCACACCATAGGTCATATAAACATTACACGTGTAACAGTTATGTTACCTATGATCCACACGCCGCTCTTTGGTCGAGTTGGCATGTCAAAAACCTGTACATACAGCCTGTTCCAATTGGTAAGGTGAGCATTTTTCAGACAAGGTAGTCTCTTGCAACATAGTCCCATCTACTTGCTCATTGACTAGGCTAAGCAGGCATTGTCCCCACAGGTCATTTAGTCGGCAAGTAAACTTTGGACAGATTGTATAATCTCAGGTTTTGCCATTGTGCATCCTTTGGGTTCGAATTATCAATTGGAAAGGACTCTAAGTTTCATTAACTGTCAGAATTTTCTGGAAAATTTGATGTCCACCGTTCTGTTTCATGGTAAATTCTTATGGGTTCCGCTTTGAAAAAACTGTATGGTGATGTGGTACAAAACCAGTTATAATTTTTTCAGATGTAGGTGATCATGAATGAATGGATGGGTTACAGCTGAGGAGCCAATCTCAATTGAGTCTCTATTACGGCATAAGTAGCTTTGCTATCCTGGTCAATGCTCTTTTTTACAGCAACAATGTTTTCTTCGCCAATAGCAGTAATACGACGTCTTGCGCCTTTCTGGCGCTCAACTGCATTTCTTCCACGTTCAAATTCTTTGTATACCATCTGTAAATTGTTGCCAAGGAAGAAACTTGATCCCAAACGATGATTTTACATTTTCTACACAATGGCGGATACTCAAACCTTTTTAAAATTTCATTTTGCGAAAATGCTTCTTTATTTATTCCATTTTTTACTACATTCGTCAAAATAACAAATTACTGTTTCAAATAATATATACATCATCATCAACAACCAAACCGGCAAATGATAATGACAATAAGGAGTTGTTTTTAAGAACATAGCATGTTGTTTATGATGCCTGATTCTTTTCTTCTCAATAAATATAGTTTGACAAGAACCGTCCAAACTAAGACTGCCTAGAAGCATATAAACCGACGACAGAGAGAATGAAAGAGACATTGCTTAATTGGCTATCTTGTTAGGTCTAAATGGTAGAAAGCGGTATGTTCCGAAACCATAACATTAACTAATTAATTGTAGTTTAAGAATTTTTCATGCCAAAGTATTATTAGATATTTTTTAGGTTTGAAAATTAGTAAGTGAGTTAATTACGAACCTATCACATTAATTAATGAATTGAACGTTTAAGGTCATGCCTCCCATTTGACTTCCGTTAAATATTTTTGGATGCAGTAACATTAATTAATGAATTCAATGTTATTTCGGAGGATAAAACAGACATCAAATAATACAGAGCAAGAGCAAATTTCCAAATTAATCCATAAAAATTTCATTTAATTGTATTCAATTTTCCTAAAAGCTTTTCCAGATCAATACAAAGGGAAACACAACTAAATTCCCTTAAATAGTCCAAATTCTCTTAAAGCCCGTAGCAAATTTAATATCCTAAAAAGTTCATTAAGAATACTAAATCTCAATTAACTTAAGCTATTAAAGCGTAATATTAAACGCTTTAAGACCGAACTTATATGAAACTGTCTCCATAAAAAGTTTATTAACCTTCGGCTTCGTAAAAATCCGCGAAGCCAACTTGTGTACGGCAGTTAATACCCTTATCCGAGCGAGCTGTTACATGTGATATTAAACACCATATTGGGGATTTTTAAAAATTAATAACAAACTTTGTCCGGAATGGTGATCCGGATTAACTGCAGTGGGGAATCTGGGGAACTTGTTACATGCTGGAAGCGCAACATTCACCGGATTAATCTCGCAACTCGCAAGATTTAGTGGCCACCGCTTCCAGCACCATGTTGTTTCCTTCAGTAAACTCTTGAATTTCTCATGGTCTTTGGTTGTTACTAACATACTTATGAAATATTGCCCAACGGCTGCTATTTCATCACAATTAACGTTGTTACTACACGAAGAATGTCTTATCAAAATAAATTTTAATTTTTCCAATGAGAATTATACTTATTTTAAAATAAACAGCCAAACACTTGATAAACTAAGTTATTGAAATCTTGGATGGCATCGTCCAGAATTATAATTAGTTTTTTAACTGGGTGTGTTGGTGGACAACCTTTACTAAAAATTAATTTAATATACAGCTGATACAGTTATCAGAACCTTATTAAATTATTTACTACAGCGTAGGTTGCATAAGTATGATTGCAGAAAATGGCGAGAAATTAGGTGAAGGTTATAAAATCAATCAAGTGTTTTATAACAATTAGAAACCCGTTACTGCAAGTTGATTCAATGCATAGAGTCGTCATACTAAAATAATAATTCTTTTTAACTGTTGTAGCACAATTTGACGACAATTTTTATTTCAGCACAGATGTGTACCAACCAAATTAAAGCGATTCGTAGAAAAACGAAACTTTAACTCCTCGCGGTGGATAGTATCAGTGTCTACAATTAATAACGGTATCTGAATGTAACATTTGGTGGAGGCAACAGAAATTAAGCTGGACATTTTGTTAAAACCACTACCAAATCTATTGTAACTATTTCAGATTTTGTTCCACATATGTTTGATGCACGGTAGCCTTAATCGGTTAAACATACTTCTTCTAATTGTAATAATTAATGTTTGTTGTTATTAAAACTGTACGAGGATTTGTGCGACTTTATTTAAAATATAACTCATATACCTAGAATACTGATACATATTCCTGCTTAATTTAATTGTAGTACAAGATGTAGACAATAATACCGACATTTTTTTTCTCAGATATCAGTAACAAATCATTAACATTAGCAAAAAGTAATCATGCAGTTTTAACAAAGATACCTGTATTCTCAAGGATTTATTTTAATATATCGATCGTTAGGACATCATTCTTCATCATAGGCTTCATGTACTCTATAAAATTGGCATAGGATAAAATTTCCAAACAGGAAATTTAAAATTTATGCCCTGCGCGTGTGCCGAAGTTATAAATTACGCACGTAATACATCAAATGGGCAGAGAAAGAGAGCAAATGAATGTTTAAAATTGTATTTATAATTTTAACACGTCCTGTCCAAATTGCTAATTTTTTGCCAATTAAATATTGTAAAAAATGTATGTTTTATTCTCGGTTAAAACTACATCATTAATATGTATTTTATTTTTCAATTTTACAAACGTGTTTGATTATTTTTCGTATAATTAACACGAACTGTAGGAGTATCTTTATTTTATTTTCATTGTAGGAGAATAGAAGAAATTGTTGGCATAAAGATATAATTTATTTATTAATAAGTACAGACTAACGTTGTTCCCTTTTAAAAGAGGTTGACGCAACCTAACATTCATATATGCCATAGCAACTAAAATCACTTTTGTCTACTTATGACAAACTATCAATTTAATTCAATTTTAAGTAAGGTGTTTTCAAATAATGAGAAGACAGATGGGTTAGAAAAAAAAATACTTATTTTTGGTAAATGCCTCGGAAATACGGCTATATTATATAACAGACGCTATCCAACACGAAGACCACCGTCTGAAAAAATATTTAGACACCTTGAGACTTCTTTAAGAAACGAAGATAATTTATTTTAATTCTAGAAGATGGAAATGAACTAGCAGTGTTCTGTGCAGTGCAGTGTGCTTCTGTTAGAATAATTGAGAAGAGGTTAAAAGATAAATAAAAATAAAACTAATATAATTTGGACTCCCTTAGTTTCGAAGATATTGAGTTTAAAGAGCACTTTATATAATATTTATTTCGCTGGGTTTTTCTACCGTATCGCTACCACGGGGTGTTCAAAATTTTCTCGTACTGTCAACATGGTAAAGCCTTGATAACAACATCAATTTTGTTGTTGATATCAAGTACTAAGAAACTAGAATGAATCTATTTACTAAGAAATAAGATCCAGTTTTGCAATAGGTGCATTTAGAATATTTATTTCTTATAATTTAAACAAAACAAATACAGAGAAAACCAAGATCTCGAAAAAATATGTTGACATAACAATAAAATCAACATGAAAAATAAATTAAATAATAAGAGGAAGAAAAACACCAATTAATGAGGTAATAAATATTCAAACTGCCGTCTACCTTGCTGTTCACATAAGTCAATCCGCCGCAGTAGAGAAATTTTTTAACACGAGTTAGCAATGTGGGCTGCTACATAATTCAATAATTCTTTCATGTAATTTTCCTGAGTTTCTGCGGGATTTTCGAAGACGTCGCCTCTTACTTTAGCCCACACAACGAAATCTAACGGAGTAAGTCCGGACTACCTGGAGGCCAAGGATAAATTGCACCTCTTACAATTAATCGGTTGTGGAATGTTTCATCTTGTAGTTTGTTACAATTCTATGATAGTGGGTAGGTGCTCCTTCATTTTGAAACCACATAACATAAAGAGGAATGTCTTCTAAAAGTTGAGGCATATCATTTTGTAAAAAATGTAAGTACATTTCCCCATTTAAACTGCCCTCAAAGAAGTGGGGACCAAGGACAAAATTGTCAACAATACCACACCGCACATTTACAGTAAAAATTCTTTGACAGTGAGCTTGCCGAATCCAATGTGGTTTATCTTGTGAGGAGAAAGAACAATTGTATCTATTTATACACCCACTGTTACTAAAAGTCGCTTCGCCAGAAAATAGAATATTTCTTGGAAACAGTGGATCAGCAGTAACTTAAAAATTGTCAGAAATTCACTCGACGTGGGTAATAATCTTCAGTAAGGTGTTGCACTAATGTGTCGTGGTAAGGATGAGACCGGTTTGCTTATAAAATGTTAAATACTCAACTTTGGCTAAAACCTGCGGTTCTTGCAACTACTTGTTAGCTTATATGAGGATTACTAGTTACTTGTTCGATAGCTGCCGCTTCAGCTTCTACAGTTGTGACATCTCCTTGTCTCACCTTTGCCTTGGAAAACTGTCCATATTACCGCAAATTTCTTTCCAAACGCCTAAAAGCGTTATGTACAGCTAATTCCGCCGTCCCTCTGCATTCTCCCAAAATCAAGTTTATTAAGTTTTGGCAAATCAGTAGTTGACATTTGCCTGTCCAAAGGACTCTCAAAGTAATAAAATGTTTTATAGCTAAGAAGAAAAGTTAACCATGCATTTCATGCACGTGTGAGGAGTAGCCTACCTACTTTTTACAAGACCAAATGATCACACTCTATATTTGATTTTGGGAGCTGTTCCTTTTATTTTTTAGCCTTAGAAGTCATAAAACATAAATTCTTCTGGTTTTAGTGAGAATTATATTTAACACGATACTATAGGTTTTTAAAAACACGAGTTTATAATTTTTAGAATTACATATTACAATGGTAATTTACCATTTAAGTTGTAGCAGTTTAAGCTACACATTTTTGATCACCTGAAGCACGCCAACAAAACTCGCCGAAATTATCAGATCTAGTGAGACATAATTTCATACAGCCACATTCGCAGCAGAAAGGCAGGACTAAGACCACATGAAACTTCAAAATAATTTATTTCTACGTTATTCTTACAATACCTAACATTATGAACATAAAATCAACCATGTTAAGACCTTAACTATAAATACATTTCGATTTGTTCCGCATTAACAACCCAAACATTTAGTCGCATTTAGTTTTATCACCTGTGTACATAGACTGCATTAACAGGGGAGTGTTAGAATAGTTAGCAGAGTAGAACGATGTACAGATATCAGCGATCCCAGTGCTTCCATATCAAGAGTCCATATCGGGCGTGCGTGAGCGTGAGCTTGATTTATGGTGTTGGCTGAATTGCACTTGCATTAGCCACCAAGCACGATGCAAATATTTACCCAGGGGCTGACTGCTATAAGATAATTATACGTTGGAATTTTTCACAATCAGCTAAACAAATTTAAATTTATAAGGCTCAGGACCTACCGCAAAATCTCACACGTGGAAGATTAAAATTTCCATAACAAAGAAACAAAATAGAAGAAGGTAGGTTAAGATGAATTTAAATGTAAAAAGATAACATAGTAAATAGAAGTGATGTCCGAGACGTTACCAAGGATATATTTTAGATATATCTGTTATCAAAAATTAAGATGGTTGGACCAAACTCCGTATAGCCGTGCTTCCCAAACATAGGTAAGTTATTCAAAATTGGACAAAAGTTGTTAAAATTTACCGTAAAAGTGTAGCAGAAGTACCATGAAGAAAGTGACCAGTCAGTGTGCACCTATACTCTAAAATACTGTATTCATTTGCTATTTAATAAATATGCCATATGCCTTGTATAGGTCTAGTCTAGATGTGCCATACAGTGCGTTTTCGATGGAAGTTCAATATATTCCCAGCTTAATTAAATTAGAGAAGCTACAAAATAATAAATAAGGCAACATTAATCATTTGAACAAACTTTTTGGCTTTTTTTTCGACATGATAACACATAGCTTTCAAAAGCAATACACATGTGTTGTTAGGAAAACAACTCACTTGATGTTGATTTTGATTGTAGCCTTCGTTTTGTAAATTTTCAATTATAGCAGTTTTGTAAGCTCAATTTGCTATTACATTCAAGATGTCGTTTTTGGGTGTTTCTGAAATATTTATGGCTGTCCAGTTTACGATTATCAAAGCAAATATAAAAATATTATTAGGATATTTGATGTTAATAAATGAGTGTATTCTAACGAGTGTTTAGCATGGTTAAATTTTTTAGGGTGTTCATATTTATAGCAGCCTATATGTTCTTTGTATATGGTAATAAAATTTCGAATTGTCTGGCATAAGTATTCAAAATTACACTGTGAACAGTTTAATTTGTAAACACCTGATTTTAACAAATTACTAGTCCTATCTTGTGCAAGGAATATTATATTCACAGTTCGTTTTTTGCTTTAAATTACTTTAAATGTATTTATTATTTTTTTTAAATATATCCCCGTTATATGGAATTATTTATATATTTACTGTTGCTTTTCGAATAAAATTTTTAATTTGCCAATAAGTAATCTTTATTTTAATGAAATGTTAATCAATTTAGTATTGCAGCCATTACTGTGTGCAATTTTTTAATAATTACAATCTCTTCGGCATAATTAATGTTATCTAAAAGAACTAATAAAGCTGTATATATCAAAGATTTATAAGCTGCTAATTTATGTGTTAATGTATTGTGACATCTGTGTGTGTAGGTTTTTTTTATAAGTAGAGTATTCCAGTTTGTTTCTCCATACAATTTTTACGTTAAATAATTAATACAATTGGTTTGATCTATTTCTAGTGTTTGGGTGTGAATTATCAATAAAGGTTAAATATTTATCAATAAACTTAACTACTAAAATATGTTAACAATGTGATCGATATAACGAAGCAAAATAGCATATTGGCAGATTGATTTGATTTAAAAATTTGATCTTCTAAATGTTCCAAAGTTATATTAGCCAAAAGTGGTAAAATTTAACATCTGAGATTTGATTAGCAAAAAATAATTTTGACTAAAGCAATGTTCGATTAATCGAATAAATTCATTCCCTTAACATTTTTAAAAAATATTATTTAACAAAAAAATACACTAGAGAAGGTACTTGTGAAAACATATTGGTAATTTCGAAAATTCGAAATATTTTTCTACTGAATATTTTGGTACGTATTCTAAACCAGTAACTATGTTATTTAATATTTTTGATAACATGAAGTTGGTTGCGTTTATATGTTAATACTAGCGGTCTAAGAATTTGGTGATTATCCATTTTTATTAATGCGTATAATTTTTTTGATTGTGAATTTGGACGGTATTATTCTTCTATCTGTTAAACTAAGTAAGCCATTATTTACAGTTTGTTTTATGAAACTTTTTCGTGGTATCCTCATTTAAAGTTTCTAGATTGGAACTTGTTATAAATTTTATAAATGGTTGAACTAGTAATCCTCATGGAGTGGCTTCGCTGGTCACCAGATTTAACTACCCCACGCGTTTGAGCATATATGCTAAATGTGTAGGAAACAACAAGAATAAAGCAAGCAATTGAAGTGTGTACTCGACTAAAGGCAATATAAAATAATAAATGAAAAAAATTAGTGTTCAGTGTAACTATTCTTTTGTGGTTTAGAGACTACGTTAAGTTGTAGGTCCCTGCTGTCCTGTGTCCTGTCCTGTTACTGGTCGCATACACTACAGTATAAAAGGTAAGAGGTCGCGTTACAAGTATAAAAATACGAATAAAAACAATTAGACGAAGAAAAAGTAAATTCGGTGGTCTAGTTAACAACTCTTTAGTAGTGTGTGTTACAAAAGTTACGTGCGATATATCCTTGTCGTCAGATTTTAAAAAGCCTCTGCACTAAAGTATTCAATGCATTTATACGACATTGTTTCCATGTTTGGAGTGCGTTCATTATAATATCGAAATCGCGCCAATTGCCAAATAAAATAATAAAAAGGATGTTTTCGTTGAATTTCTATTTGATTTTTATGTGCTAAGATCAATGCTGCCACCGCGAAGGAGAATATAATAGAGTCATCTTTCTGAGACTCCACAAGAAGCTAGCTTCAGTGGTAATAAAAATACAGAAGAGACAGAAATGCTGACTCACATAAGTATGGCAATTGACATTTCAAGTCACGGATAATAACCGTAATTCAAAATTCATGCCACAATAAAGACGTTCAATATTAAATTTATTGTGTTATAACAGAGACATACAATTGTGAAGTAGGTGGGTCTTTGGACATAAACCGTGTCCGTTGGCGAACCCACGGGAATTGTATCTCGTTGCAGTTCGATAAGCATTTCCAAATCAGCGCTCGCAAATTCCGGTGTTATGTACGTTGCGATTTTTTCTGTCCAGACGGTTTTATCTATTTTTAACTTTTTACATATTTCTCGAGAAGTTGGTTTTCAGATATTGCGATAAAACCATAAACTTGGAAACTTGAGAGCATTGTATGGGCGTGTATGGGAATGACTTGTGCATTACTGGCTGGTATAAAGTTTAGTACAGGAGTAGGTTAAATGAACAAATAATATTGTTTCTTTTTACTGAATGTCGGTCAATTTATAATCAGAAAAGGTTATGCATTGTATTGGCAAGTTATTTAATTATAGATTTAATTAGTTATTTATTATGACTACAGCCAAGCTAATTGATGAGTAACAATGACCTCGAGACGCCTAGGTAATTAAAAACATACAAGTTAGAATTGATATAAGCATTTGGCGTTGTTTTTTCTGAGCTCCTTTTAGATTATGAGTTTCTACAACGAAAGTTTGATGTGCTTTGTATTATTGTATAGTTTCATATTTGTATTATACCAAGTATAACAGAATTGGGGTGGATTTATTATATGCTTTTAACATTTTATGTGGTAAATGATTAAGCAAAATATCCTCTGAAAATGTTAAAGCAGTCAATAATTATAAAGTAAAGGCAATGCACTTAACTGAAAAGATTTCAAATTACAGTTAGATTTTGCAACTTTCATTCAGCTTCTTTGAGAAAATTCCATAAATTGTAGACAGCATCAAACTGTAATAAAAAATAATTCGCAATAATCGTATTCACTAATATAGCTCACTAGATCGCCAGATTTGACGCGTACATTGTCCTTTTCCATTTCATCAGTACGGCAAAGTATGGATTTTACGGAAAGGTTATATTGCGATTTTATTAAAAATAAGTTTGTTGTCAAAAGTAATTAAAAACGTATATTTTCTGCAGGTGTGCATGTAGATATTGGTAGCATTTTTAGAAAAAGCAATATTTTGAAAGGTGAGCTGCTATAATAAGAAGTCTTAATTAAAATCAAGCATAAAAATCAAGATTTACAATAATCGAAAATAACCTAAATTTACTCAAAACTCCACCATTGACTAGAATTTTAACTTACAGTTTATACAATGAGAAATGTCAATAGAAAAAAATATTCTGCAAAACAAAACAACTATGATAATAGCTTGGCATTTTTTCATATTTTTAAAAATAATGTCTAACAGTCTGTCTAAGGATTTCCGTTTCATTTGTGAATAAAAGATACATAGAATAGATCTGTCTACAAAATCGTTGAATAGCTATTAACAAAATTTAAAATTTGAAGTTTGACTACATAAAAATGTATAATAAGATATAATAAAATATAAGGTGTTAGTTAATGTAACAGGAATACAGGGTGTATATAAATTAACGAAAAAGCTATAGATGGCGACGTTCTTCGTGAAATTCTAAGTCGAAAATCCTAATCATCATCATCATTATCATCTGACATGGAGCTGACTCGAGGGTCGATCCTGGATACGCCAGGCCCACCCCATGCCAGTAGGTGGGTAGGAATTTACGGGATAGCGTGGGATCGGGTGTGACATTGCACAACGTTAGCATGTCTGCAATGCCTACCGCAAGACACCGCTGCTGCAACACCAGGTAGTTAGTAGACTACGCATCAATGGGGGTTGAGTACGTAGCCGAAACCGTTATGCCATTATGCGTTCGAACCTAATAAACTTTGGTGTCAAAGTTTCACATTGTTCTTATTTCACAATATGCTGTTGTTCTAAGGGCACTGATTGCACATCTCTTGGTTTCCTAATAACTAACAACTTGCTTAAGAGTTACTCCCAAACTTATGTTTCCTGCCCGTTATTAGATTATACATTTGACCCTAATAAACTTTGGTACCTATCAAAGTAAACATTATTCTTATTTCACAGCTAGCTATTGTTCTAAGGTTACTGACTGCACATCTCTTAGTTTCCTAATAAGTAAGAACTTACTTAAGAGTTACTCCCGAACTTATGTTTACTAGCTGTTATGCGATTATACATTTGACCCTAATAAACTTTGGTATCAAAGTTTCACATTGTTCTTATTTCACAGCTAGCTATTGTTCTGAGGTTACTGATTGCACATCTCTTAGTGAAATCCTAACTCGAAAATCTTAATTAAAATATTGTACCAAACCCAGTCTTTTAATATAAGTTATTAATCGATATGTCTTCTTCTTCTTTGTATAGGCCAATGGCCTGTTAATTACCTACAATATAGTAAGTAGGTTCTGCGAGCCCTCTTTGCACGTATGCCGGACAGGAGGCTAACCTAACCCGCCGAACAGAGAAGAGAAGTTCTACTACAAGGTTTACGATTGTCAAAGATGTTTGTATGACAACCGGGACCGACGGTTTTACGTAGCCTCCGAAGCACAACCGGTTGCATATGCTACTATATTGGTCCACCCATCCGAGTACTAACCAGCGCGGATTGTGCTGGACTACGAATACCGTTTGACCGGCGTCCGCAGCGCTCCGCTATGCAACAGGTAATCGATATGTCTTGATAGTCTTTTCTCTAAACTGCAGCATTTACTATCGATATGTGTTGATAAGTAAAAGCTGCAGTTCAGAAAAAAAAAGAAGAATTGTGAGTATTATTTTTCCGCAGATGTGGTCTTTCTGTCCCAAAAGTTTGTTTTTAACATTTCTTTATTAACTTATTTTCATAAAAATACAATCTGCAACAGTGTAAAACAATAAGTAGTCTTATAGTGCTTGATGTAATTTTGGGTCATCTCTGATTATTTGTGTAGTTCTTGTGTTTCTGGGTATTTTTTTTTGTTATCTTATTTCTTTCACTTCGTACACTTATTTCGTTCACTTATAATGAAATGTACGTTCAATGAGTATGCCGATTTGTACATGGTATACGGTTTCTGTAATGGAAATGTTAACATGGTAGAACAAGAATACCGGGCACGTTTTCCAAACCGGAGGAAAGCTAGATCAACGTGTTCGTGAAACAGGTTCGTTTGGCAAAAGAATGTGAACGCTGATCGACCAAGGCAACGGCGCACAATACAACTGGAAGAGCAAATTTTAGACGCACCACACGAAGATCCATCCGTGCAGCAATTAGCTGTAACACTAAATATCCCTACTAACAAGATCATACATTTGGTTCTACGACAAAACCTTCATCCATATTGTGTCATCAGAGCTCAGTCGTTCTATGAAAATGATAACATATCCTGATTGAATTTTTGCATGACGTTTTTAAATAGAACGTGACAATGGTGACTTCTTACGACGTATTCTTTGGAGCGATGAGTGCATGTTTACCAGAGATTGCGTGTGTAATATGCATAATACTCACTATTGGGCTGAGGAGAACTCACACGAATTTCGTGAATATGGTCACCAAAGAAGGGTTTCTGCTAATGTATGGCTGGGAATAATAAATCACAGGGTTGATGAGCCAATTTACCTACCAAATCATGAATAACTCAATGTTTTGGAACAAGTTATTGATGAGATTCCGTTGAACATGCTACCTAATATGATATACATGCATGATAGAGCTCCTTCTCATTTTTCCTGTAATGGAAGAGAGTGGTTGGAGGGACAGAAGGATTGGTGGTCTCGGCGGTCCCATTTTATAAGCCGCGAGATCACCCGATCTCAATCCTTTACATTTTTTTATTTGTGGCTTTACCAAATACAGGATCATTCTACATTGAAAACCCACTATTAATCACACAGACACCATACTATTTTAGGTTATTTAAGTTATCAAACAAACAGGTCAATGACCTAATTAAGAATAAGAAGAAGAAGAGGTTATCTTATAAACAGGGACTGCCAGTAGAACCACCGTCTCTAGAATAAAAAACAGACTATATAATATGCAAATAGTGTAATTTTTAAAATGACAACTTTTTATATTTGTTTCGGGATTAGTTCTACTCGGGAGTCGAAAAAAATTGGCAACGGCTCAGTTTTTCTCATTTAACCAAATCTCTTATTTCCTACCGTTTATCTGATCCTCGGGCATGTTGTGCTTGTCTTGCATACAGTTTATATACATATCCACAAAAGTACGTAGAGGTTCAAAAAGAATATTTCTATCAGGGGGATATTAAAGAGGTAACATTTTACATCGAGAACCATTATCCTGGGGCCTAGGGTCTTCTACCTGAATGTCAAAACGCGAACTGCAACCAATGTAAAAGACAATGCATATATTATACGACAAATTAAATTGGTCATTGGCGTTCCAAGTTTATGAAAATAAATAAACCTTGAAATTGGGTATGTATGAATTACATACTTAAAGGATCGAAGTTAGTAACAAATTTAAAAAAGTTTATTAAATTATGTTCACACATACCATAAACGTAGCTTGATTTAACAATATTATTGCATTGTTGGCATTTTTTTATGAGCAGTTCTTATTATTTTAACGATAATTTTTGCACTGTATTTCAATTTTGGATATGTTGTCTACTCGCCTGTTAACGTATAGTCAAATTTATGTTAAGTGAGGGCTATGAGTTTAGACGAACCAAGCGTCTACTTGTCCCTTTTTAGGAGGTCTACGGTGATAATAGAAAACGCTAATTTAAAGTCACTTTAGTAAAAATAAAACTTTTTCACAAAATTTATTCAGAATGTATAACAACTAATATGAGTAGAAGTTGAAAAACTTCATATATACTGAGTTATTTTGTTCGTTCCAACATTAACCACAAGCTCAAAAGAAAATCTAATTTATTTCCGTCCCCTAATCTCAGAGTAAAAATATTTCCTCCTGTTAAGTTTGTGTATCTGGATGCTTTCACAGAAGTATCGGGAAGTACGGAAAATTTGCTTTTTAAAACGGCTGGCTGATTTCTCTATTGTCCACATATTTCCCACATAATCCGATTTCGAAAGCTTATTTCCGAGGGAGAGGGAAATCTTTGATTGCTGCATTGTGGCGATGAAGACAGAGTGAATAACAGAAGAAGCCCCAAATCTTGGGGGTCGACAAACTGAAAGCGCACTGTGCTGCAGCCGCCTCAATTTAGCAAGCCGCGAGTTTCAGAACTTGAGAGGTTTCTGTAAACACGTCGTCACTGTCTCGTATGTCAAAGTTTATAGCTGCAGAAAATATTGTGCACAGCGGCGGTTATAAATTACACGTAAGTGCACTTGTGCCGGCTCGTTTTCCCGAAAATGGTAAATTGGTATTAATCCGGGCCGAGATAAATTGAAAATTCGGGAACGTTTATGATCATAACACTTCTTTAAAATAATTGGCCCAAACGAGCAGGTTTTCTATCTGAAATTCGATCTCGCGATTGGATCTCGTATATTATTGCCACTTATCTTGTTATAGCCGCCAGAATTGGATGTAGAGAGACACTTGACACCAAATTTATTTTAGTATTATTCGATGTGATTACATTCCTACTGAAGTTGATTTACGTGTGGTCTTTCGTGTTTCATTAATTACAGTTCTAGGAGAAAATTAAAAATTCAGTAATAAATGGACTTCAGAATTAAAATTTTTAATTAAAAAAAAGGAAAAATTCCAACCATTTAACCACATCATTTTGAACAAACACCTGGCGAACACTCGTTTAAAAGTGTGCAATTACTCACGAAGTGGTTAAAAAACTATATTAGTCTTTTAATCGTTTTAATTCCGTGTCACTTGCATTAATGGAATACACATTTTCTGAGTACACTGGCATGATTTGGATTCTTGGAGAGGTTGGCGGTAATTGCAATTGTAATGCAGCGGGAATGCTATATGCTAAACGCTATCCAAATAGCAGACATCCAAACCACACAGTTATTAAACAATCTGACCAACATCTACAAGACAGAGAGAGAGAGAGAGAGAGAAACTGTTGGTTTAAAAAAAGGTGGCGGTGGTAGTCCATTTATGGTAAGGTAATATTCAAGGAAATGTGTTAGATTTATTTGAATGGGAGCATACGAGAAGCGTACTTGGTATTTCTCGGATTGTAGACGTACCAAAAACGACAGTACGCAGATTATTACACGACAATGGCCTATATCCTTTTCGAAAAACGAAAGTGCAACATCTATTACCACATGATTATAATGTAGGAGTTATGTACCTACTGTGAACGACTATTAAATTAACATCAGGAAAATCCGAATTTTATTGGCAACATTTTGTGGATAGATGAGGCGACATTTACGCTCGCAGGGTGGGGTTTATAATACTCATAATAATCATGTGTAGGCAGGTGAGAACCCTCATGCAACTCATGTTCGAAGTCATCAATATCTTGTTATATTCATTTAAAAATTTGCCGCTTCATTTGAATTGGTCACAATCTAATGGCCGCTCCATAGGACTTAAAAACGCAATTTTAATGGCAGTTTTGTGTTGACTACAGTTTGTTAGTATTTTTCCGTTCAGAAATTAATTTATGATCAAACCCGTCTCAAGGTTTTCTTTATTTGTGAACCATATTTGCCGAGCTAGAAAACACTCTAAGAATTCCGCTTTTGCAGCGTTAGCGTTCCATTATCGCTTCCCGAAGGTTTTCTCGAAAGTTGCACGTGGGGATTCATTCTAGAACAAAATTAGGCTTAGGCGACGCGGGGAAGAAGTCAGTAGGCAACAAGCTTGGGTCCGAGATGAACGTTCATGAAGAGCGGGATATTCGCGGCACCTGTTAAATTGAATTTATCGTACCGAATATTGCTATAGGCAATTAGTATTATTTCGGCGAAGTCGGATATAAATAAGTTTCAACAGTGGTAGCCTTTTGAAAAGATCATATAATGAATAGTTACCAAAATGTCTAACCAAAAAAACATTGGAGCCTCTGATTGAAAAATTAACTTTGTGACAACTATATATAACAAACAATTATTTTTCGAGAGAACTTACGCTAACGTCACCATGTACCACCACATATTTATATTTAGGTTATATTTCGGACGCCGAATAAGATTATTTTGTTAAAAATAAGAGAATCAAATTACTATAAAAAATATTGTAGAAAACAGTACTTCATCCTCCCGCTTAAGACGCCTCTGGTGCACCTATTAAAACAAAACTAGGCTCTAACTTGCACCCTTGATCAGTAACGTATGCAAATAAAATTTCAAAACATCGATCTAAAACTATTACCATAATTTCAAGCAGAAAAGTCCCAGAGCAGAACGCTGTAACTCCGTAACGAATCATTTTCGGACTGATGCACATGTCCATCTGAACTTCTTTTCTTATTTTGATGTGGAGAATTAACTCCGAAAGTTTGGGTAAGCATTTTAGTTACACCCTTTATATAGTTATAAGACATGTTGTAAGGCATTACGGGAGTTTGGTATTCCTACAGTAGAGCCAAAATAAAACAAATTAGTTTTTCTTGCTAACCGTCAAAAAATGAACTTTCTTGAATTGAATTGTTTGAAATTTCATTACGCCGTTTACTTGCAAATTGAAGTTCTTTTTTTTTTGTTTGTGGACGACAGTCGCAGATATCCTAGAAATCATTTTGAAAAAAAATCTCAATAAACTGCCAGAGAGTAGCAGAACATGTCATTCAAACTTATTTCATCAACATCAAAGTTTAGTGTTAAGCTTAATGCGTGCAACACAAAAGTAAATTGCGCTTACACCGAACTTCATTATTTTTAATAAAATATATGAAACAAGTTTGTTATGTACCTACGGTTTTGACATCGTTTTGGGTTCCCTAGAATTGTTCTTATACAGTCGGTAACTATGTAACATGATATCCGCCTTTTCTTTTATAGGTTCATTATCAAACAAGAAAGAAAATATGTTGGCTACGTATGATGACTTACACAATATTGAGTATTGACAGTATTTTTGAATCTCCAAATAATAATTAGTAAATTAAAATACTCAAGAAGTTCTTACTACTACCGCAGTAATGGAAATTTTTCATTACAAGTTATAAACATAAAAAACATTTCGGTGGTGGAAAGGTGGTTGTATTTACAATCCGTATAAAAAAAGTTCAACTGCAAGTAAACATACAAAACAGGCAGCTAGATTTATACCCGCAAGGAAACCATAAAACATTCATTTAAAAGCAATTTTAATTGAATCAGTTTCTGGTACATATAAGTCCCATTCAACTTTTATGAGAATTAACAAATACCGTGAGACACAAACCATCAGTCGTTCATTCAAAAGCGACACAAAAATTCAATTAGCATTATTCTGTAGTGCTAATGGTTTATGAGTTTCATAAAGCGTTCCTAAACATAATATCAAAATACGCCATTAGAATGACAATAAAATATCTATTAAAAGCCATTAGCACTCATAAACTCGGATTTGTTTTCAATTCTATGTTGACGTTCTTTGATTGATTTGCTGATTTCATCGCTTTCCAATTGTCTAGCTACAGGTATGTACTCAATACAATAACGAAAAATCTATTCTAATTATAATTTAAAAAGTGGAACAGGGAGTTTTAATATTATATGATTTATATTGAATATTAGGCTCATTATGGTTTCATTCTCATTTCTTGTTGTTGGTGAGTGGTTTATCTCTCGTAGAATTAATATGTTGTGGGTGTAAACTGCCACAGACATAGAGCACCTACAGCTTAACATGTGTTACCAACCACGTGAAGTGTAAACATTTCTACTTTTTAAAAGATTGGCCAAGCGAAATATTTGCTTTCCAAGAACAAGACGTGTTAAAACTCCGACCGATGGGATTCGAAATTCAAACCTGTAATGCAGAAGCCTAGCGCGCTCACCTCAAGAAGACATGTTAATATCGTTCTAAGATTTTCATTAAACAACATTTTATTAATTAAATTATCATAACGACAACAATAATAACATAACATTTTCAAAGTCAAAAGGAAGCAGTGTAAGTTCCAAAATAGAGGTAAAGTTGTTACTATTTGTATTAAAAAATCAAGTATTGAACAAATTTAATTGTACCCTAAGATTTCATGTCACAAATTGTACGTTCAGGGGCGGACTTTATAGGTAAGCGAAATCAAGTTAATAGAGGTTTTAAAATTTCAAGACTATTACTTTATGGAGGTCGATCCACTTATTATTTTGAATCCTACCTACTTATTATAGGTTATTATGATATTAAAATATGAATGACAACCCATCCCATTGAAATGAACAGGTAAGAAGTTTGTGTACATAAATGAAAATTATGTCTCTAATAATCACGTACAAATTCAAGAATAATAACTAAATTACAGGGCAATCAATAATAGGCAGATGCAAGTGCGTGACATGCATTTTAAACGATTACCTTTATTACTGCGTGGAACATAACGAAATTTCGGAAATTAAATGTTTCGTTTATATAGACGTTGTAAGAGGTGCTGTTTATTTCAGAAAAGTATTTACATTAGTCTAATAAGAGGGCCCTGAGAGTGAATAGAGCCAGTTTTCCCTCTTTGAACTTACTACTATAGTTTTGAAAAACGAAATTTCTTCTTCATGTAAGTGGAATACTAAGCTTAATTTCGTATACAATGCGGTTGTCAAATGTCCCCCCCCCTACTAGCGGCTAGGCGCCATTTTGAAATATTCTTTTAAATGGCAATGGGGGTCGAGTGAGACCTCATTTGATAGGTCTCTTTGAGTAGAGTATAATTCTAAATTTTGGGAAAATTTTATAGATTCAAAATCAAATGACAGACTTCCAAATTATCTGTTTTTGATATTAAGCAAAACGCTAAAAAATGTAGGAGGCGAACAATAGAAGTAAAACAATTGAAATAATTAGTCTTTGTGTTCTGTCATTTTAATTCAGTTATTATGTTTGCTCACGTTTGAATATTGATTGTTAAAACCGGTGATACTAACAATAATTATGTCGAATGTTCGAACTTTGCAGGAAAAAACTGAAGCAATTTTTATTTTTGCTGAAGCACATCGAAAATTTCACAAAGCCGAAAGAATATTTAATGAACGTTTTCCCGACCGTCCTATTTCGAGGATGAATTTAAGGGAACTTGTGCAAAAAGTTATTAACACTGGAAGTGTGCAAAACAGGAAAAACCCTGGACGACCCGCAATACCCTGACCTGACCCCGTTGGACTTTTTTGTGGGGTATCTTAAATCGAAAGTTTTTCAAACAGAACCCGATTCCCTATTGGATTTATGACGTAAAATAACAGAGGTTTTTACAAATATGGGAGTTGAAACTTTTCAGAAAGTATGGGAAGAGATATTTTTTTTATTGTACATTAATTAGCAATCAGAATAAGTTATTCTATAGGCTAATGTGCTAACATAGGACCTTAAATATGAAAATCCTTATATGTCAGGATGAGGCCTCTTCCAGTGAGGAGTCCTCTTCTTTTTTCATCTGATGTCGTTTGGCTAGTGGCGTTTCAGTCTTCTGTTGCCTTGGGAATGTAAAAGGGGACCTATAAGGGGATTGCTATAGGTTGTAAGTCTGTCATGATGTTTGTTGCTTCTTTCTTGTATGACCTCGGTGATGAATGGAATGCGAAGGTCGTCATGTAACGTTCAGTTGGACACAGACCAGGGAGCATTTGTCAGTTCACGTAGGATTTTAGATTGGGATCTTTGGAGGATGGAAATATTCGATTTGCTTGCACAACCCCACAATTCGATGTCGTACGTCCATATGGGTATTATTATTACTTTATATAGTAGAATTTTGTCTTCGAGTGGTAGGTGTGATCTTCTTCCGAGTAGCCAGTATAAATCCTTGAATTTCAGATCTATCTGCTTTCTCTTCTTTGTTATGTGCTCCCTCCAGTTAAGTTTTTCGTCTAGGTGTAGCGCTAGATATCGCACTACAGAAGATTGTGTGATGAAGGCGTCGTTGATGGTGACTGGAGGACATCGACCTTTTATCAGGGTAAAACTTACTTGTGTTGATTTGGATTCATTGATTTTAATTTTCCATTTGTTGGTTCAGTTTGGTATTATGTTCAGATGGTCTTGTAGGTAGGAAGTTGCAGTTACAGGATTTTCGTGGATAGCTGTATCGTCAGTAAAGGTACCGATTATGGTATTAGTTGTAGTAGGAAGGTCCGCTGTATATAGTAAGTAAAGTAGAGGGCCCAATACACTACCTTGCGGTGCTCCAGACTTTATTGGGAATGAGTCAGAGACTTCCCCATTTACTATGGTTCTAAACTGACAATCGCTTAGATAAGATTTAAGTAGGCTGAAGTGAGAAGGGAGACAGCGCTTGATTTTATAGAGAAGACCATCGTGCCAAATCTTGTCAAAAGCTTGACCTACATCTAGAAAAGCCGATGTACAATATTTTTTGCATTCCAAGGATTTATTAATTTCATGAACGACACGGTGACATTGCAGGGTCGTTGAGTGGTGAAGCCGGCATCCGAATTGGTGATCCGGGATTTCGTCCAAAAGTGGGAAGAGATATTAAATAGGTTTTTCTATTGCCAAGAAGTTCAAGGACCGCACTTTGAACATTTATTAAAATAGTATTACTATTCAGTTTTTGTAGTACAAAATAAGTTTTGTTGTGTTTTAGAATCTTCTTCTTCTTCTTCATTCTTCAATGGTGAACATTACGAAAACGTACCTTTTTTGCTTTAATTCTTAGTTTTTACCATAAACTTATTATTTTCAATCTTCTGTCATTTTTTTATGGATGAATATTTTTTTATGAAACTCAAAGATTAGGCGCTGAATTAAAATACCTTTCAAACGAGGTGTCACCCGACCCCATTTCCATTTAAAAAAATAGTTCGAGATGGCGCCTACCCGCCAAAATTTAAATATGGGCTAAAAACTAGTATTCAGCATTAAAGCATACAAAATTTTTTGAAGAAATATCAAGTCGTTCAAAAGTTAGTACCGCCGCCGGTAGCTCGGATAGGTTGACCGTATGCCTTTCACGCAGCTGTCCCGGGTTCGAATGCGGACCAGGTGTGGTAGGAACGCTCCCTGGCGTCGGTGGTTAGCCAAAGTAACAGAAATAGGCCGACATTAAATATAAACAAACAAACAAAAGTTAGTAGGGGGAGAGAATATATTACGACCGCACTGTATATACACTGCAGTAAAATAAAAAAAATAGTTAAATACTTCCACTACGCCAATGGTTTGTCTATGACGTAACTGAAGTTTTATGATACAACCCTTATTTGGTGCATATTTAAACACTTATGTCTTATTACAGTCTCCTGGATTCTTTTAAATGCAGCGTCAGATGCTGCAAAAAATTCGATCCTGAACACCAAAAAAAAAAACGATATTCTGTATGGCAGAAATTTAAGATAATAACATCTGAAATGTTCATAACGAGAAATAAAGTTTAGTTGACCGTTTAGATAACATCAGGTGTAATTACTCTCACGGATTTCTTTAAACATCCAAATTATAGAGTTTACCTTTACAAACTTTACTTCTTATGTAGCTCCACAAAAAATTGTCAAGTCAGGTCATATCTTTTTCATCGCCACTGATCATTTATCATTTATTACGAAACTTTTTCAAGCTATTTACGTATAAACATAGCGTAGTGCGACAAAGCCCCGCCTTGCTAAAACCGTCAATTATTTTATTCAGTTATTCTTTTATTTTTAATATCTGGGAAAGATCCAGATATCGTTGTCAAGTTTATAGTAGGAAAACAACAAAGCAGGAAAATTTTAGCTCAAGCAATACTTGCCCACACATTAACATTTTCAGGATATTAACCAGTTTCTTCAATTCCAGTGTGGATGTTTGTTATGATCATTTTATTTTTATTTTAAATCTTTTTAATTCAGGGCAGCATTGTTATTAATCTCAAATACTGAGAAGTAGTTTAGAAAAGGGTGTCAAGGTATGTATATTATTTCAAGTGGTACATGAAAACATAACAAGAAGAATGTGAAAAAGTTGCATGCTGTGTCCCATGATGAATTTATTTTCAACTTGGGATTATGCTTTTTGAATAAACTCAATTTTTGAGAAACATTGCAGTTTATTCATTTATACGTAGAAGAGGCATGGGAATAACGTTCTAGACAAAATATCTGCCAAATGTCACCCTCGGTTGTTCTCTCAGATGATCACTCTTTCGGCGAAATTTTTAATTACATTTTCGCACAATTGCGGCCCAATTTCATCAATAACTCGACGAATGTTCTTCTGCAGCTCGTCGATTACTAAGTCTTTTACAACGCTTCAAAAGAAAAAGTCTAGAGGCGTCAGACCGCACGATCTCGCAGCTTAATTGATGTCACCATGTCGGGAAATGACAAGGCCAGGAAATGTTGTTTATTTGCAAATTGTATTTACAACAGATCGCTAATTTTCGTAAAAGGTTTGCAAGATTTTTTATAGTTTCATCCGTTCTGAAACACTACATAATGAATTTTCTTGGTCTCTACACGATAGATGTTAAATAAAACAGTTGTTTTTGGTTGGGCGCATAAAAACTACTATCGGATTCAATTCCTCAAGTTCAATATGGAACATCCGTTACTACTTGCACTTGATGATAATGGAAACCTTTCACTTTTCTAGATCACCGAATACCTGTTTGTTCGAATACTTATAACGCATAAGTAGTATTGAAGAAACAATATGTTAATATACGCTCTTGCGCCATCAGCTATACGTTATCGTAATAGCGTAATGGTAAGAGCGTTCCTTTATACGCAAAAGACCTAGCAACTCGCTTCGTTATTTTTCTTCGTGCTTTTCGTAGTTTTTAGATATAGCAAGATAATATTTCATATAAACACACACACACACACACACACACACACACACACACAAACACAGATATATATATATATATACAGGGTGTTTAAAAAATACGTGGAGATATTTTACCCACTTACAGATCTCATCAATACAAACAAAGAAGTCGTAATAAAAATGGGTTCAAAAATCAACCGTTTTCTAGATATGAAGTTATTTTTAAGAAAATAAATATTGCTTGTTATTTCAATAAGTTCCTCGTCTATTAAAACAAATTACCGTGTAAGTAAAACATTTTAATTATAAATAATTAAAGTAGATGTTCTACATCTCCTCCTTCCATTTGTGTAAAAATCGCATCTCCGTAAAAATAAAAGCTGTATTCTTTCAAAGATTCGCGGATTCATACAAACAATCTGGTAGGCATGTTCTATTAGTTTTTGCAATTATTTTAAATTATTCACAGGCATTGAATAAACTAACGACTTTAAATACCCCCAAATACAAAAGTCGAGCGGATTGGGGTCAGGAGATCTAGGTGGCCACACAACTGCCCCCCCCCTCGCCCTATCCACTTGCCGTTGTAATTTTCGTTTAGGTACATCTAACAATAATGGCAAGGCATTAGGCAAAAAGTCAAGATACAATTTACCAGTCAAACCCAATCCCACATAAAATTATGTCCAAGGTAGTTAGCTATAAACAGAATGCTAAATCATTTAAAATACACTCACTAAAATACACTAAAAGCCTAACAAGTAAACCTAATAATGCCGGCCTCGGTGGTCTAGTGGTTAGCGCGTTTGCCTTTAGATCCGAGGGACGCGGGTTCAAACCTGGCTGAGGTCGGCGAGATTTTTCTAGCGGGGAAAAATCTGAAAATGCGCCTTCTGTCGGATAAGAAGTAAAGCCGTAGGTCCCGTGCCACTGCGATGTGTGACACGTTAAAAATCACTACTGGAGTTGGAATTACCCCAGATAGGCAAAATTCTTAGTCAGGGTGTACAATGGGCCAAATGTGGCCTAAGTGCTTAGAGATGCTTGGAAAACCGCGTCCTAGATCTCGCTCTTTCAAAGCAAGCAAGCAAGCAAGCAAACCTAATAATGGTTTTAAAAAAGTGGACAAACATTAAAATCAGTTTAAATATATCATAATTTTTGGAAAAGTTTAAGCTGTCCATACAACTACATTATAATAATTAATTTTTACATTTATTACAGTTTATTGAGGTAGTGTCGAACTGTAGATTACTTCGTGTAAGTTCGATCCTCGAGGGGCCAAGAGAGAGTTGTTAAGAAGCACTGGGTAAATACAACTGGAATTAATAAACAATCTTGTTGTATAAATCCAGTTACATTTTAGTATATTAAAGAACTAGTTTCATAAGGCCTTTTCTTAACGCACGAGTCCAAGTTTGAAAAACGAGACGCGAAGCGTCGAGTTTTTCAACGGACGAGTGCGACAAGTGG
>JABXWE010019830.1:0-28113 GCA_014611495.1 Limonius californicus | reverse complement strand
GCTACGTCGCGGTCCAACATTGAAACGGTTTCTAAATTTAATTAATGAAATTGAAATTTTCATGACTGAAAAAAACAAAACCGTCCCTGATATAAAAAATCCGGATTGCTTATGTGACTTAGCTTTTCTGGTTGAGATTACTAATCATTTATACGCGCTAAATACGCGACTTCATGGCAAAGATCAATTGATTACTCAACTTTACGCCCACATTGTACCTTTCCAATGCAAGTTAAAGCTATTTCAAACCCAATTGTAGTCGAGGAATTACGTCCATTTTCCCAATTACAAGAAAGTTTCTGAAAAGTTCAATGCCAACTTCAAGAATATATACGCTGAAAAGATTGATAATTTGATAGCAGCCTTCAAGGATTGTTTTTTTGATTTTCAAAAAGTAAAACCGTTGCTAGATTTATCTGGCAACCCTTTTGCCATTTTGCTCGAAAATGCACCCGAATCACTACAGCTTGAACTCATCGATATGCAAAACGATGAGAACCTGCGAAATAAATTTAATGAAGGCAATTTATTAAATTTCTATCATTGTGTTGATAAAAACAATTATAAATCGTTGCTAGATAATGCATTAAAACGCGCAAGCTTCTTTGGGTCAACACATATCTGTGAACAAACTCTTTCAGTAGGTAGTGAATATTAACAAATCGAAAAACAGGAACCACTTGACTGTCGAAAATTAATAATCAGTTTTTGCGCTTGGTTACTACAAAAATCGAACCAAATATTAAAACAATTGTTAAATCAATGCAATGTTATGCATCAAATTAAATTCTTTATTTACTTTTTATTCTTTGTAACAATATATCATGACAAACGTAAACATAATAAATAACATATGATATTTAGATAACTTTCATGTTTATTTTTGGCGGCCCTCCCATAAGTCACAGTGAATGTATGTGGCCCTTGGTCTAAACAAGTCTCTGCATCCCTGTTCTAGACCAACATTTCTTCTCTCTCATAGTAATTGGTTAGTTCGTTTAATGACTGTGTGGTTTGGATGTCTTCTATTTGGATAGCGTTCAGTATATAGCCTTCCCGCTACATTACAATTACCACCAACCTCTCCAAGAATCCAAATGATGTCAGTGTAGTTAGCTAATGTGTATTCCATTAATTCAAGTGAAACGGAATTTACAAAAAGGGCAGAAAAATGTTTGACAATTGCAAAATTCGGCACAGCAGTGCCAAATTAAATAGAAATTACTGTCAGCCTTACTTATATTTGCCTTGATGCCATATTTACATCTTGTGTTATTACAAAATAGTAGGATCAAAAATCTGCAATTTGAACTTGTGCAAATGTAAAATAAATACTTTAGGTGTTTTATATTTAGTATGCAGTGCTAAACAACGCTACGAGCCGTTTTATCTCAACTTATGGGACACCCATAGTGATTGAGTTATCACACAGAAGAATACAGCGCACTTATACGGTCACCAAAAGACGATGTAGCGCCATCCAATAGTATGATGAAGAACCGGCTGTTGGCCTATTTCAGAAGTTATAAGAAGAACAGGAAAATATTCGAGGGTGGCTCATCATTTATTGTCCCTGGCATAGAAACAAATGACTTGGACATTTAAAGCAACTTTATTTCTCAACACAACTTCCTAGAAGGTTAACACACAGTATAACGATGATGCAGAGCTTGATTGCCTTTAGAAAAAACTCTTTGTTCTGCACTGCAAACCACTCATTCACAGCAGCCATCACCTCTTCATCGTCCAAAAAATGAGATGTTCTTTTGATTTGGGGAATAGGTGGCAATCACTGGGGACACTGGCGAATATGGGGGACTTAACAGTACTACAATATGCACAATGCACAATACTGCACAAAGATACCGGGATAGACCCCTTCCATCACATAATCCCTTTGGAAAGAAACTTGCGGCAACATGACCAGTTTTCCAAGCCAAAGGTTAGACAACGACATGCCACAACTGTAGAAGCTTAAGTGGCAGTCATCGAATAAGTAACTGGTAATCCCCATATAAGCCAAGGATCAGTTGCAAGAACTGTAGGCTTTAGCCAAAGTTCAGTATTTAACATTTTAGAAGCAAACCAACTTCATGCTTATCAAGTCACAGTAGCGCAACACCTTACTGAAGATAACTATACTAACGTCGACTGAATATCTGTTAATTTTTAAGAAACCAAGTTACTACTGGTCCACTGTTTTTAAGAAATATTCTATTTTTTAACAAGCAAACATTTAGTAACAAGCGGTGTGTAAATAGACACAATTGCCGTTTCTATGCACAAGATACTCACTACATTGGATTTGGCAAACACACTTTTAAATAATTTTTACTGTAAATGTGTGGTGTGGTATCGTTGGTCCTCTTTATGTTAGACAGCATCTTATTTATTAATAAATAGTTTGATTGTAGTTTCTTAGTACATAACTACTTTGATTTTTATTGATTTAAACAATGTAAAGCTTACTAAGATACCTACGAAATACAAGCAGCTGTAATGTGTGTAGTCTACCTACCTGTTACAAAATAAAATAATCACTCAGTATTAATGTCAATAGCTGACATTTCTAGAAAAAAAAAATATTTATTTGTCAGTCAAAGCCTTTTACTTTGGGAACAATAATTGATCTATCCTCGTACATTGATTTTTGTATCCTTTTGCTAAAAATAAAAATGTTATAGTGCAAATAACGCCGCACCCTGTATAGAACTACTGCCTTATTAATTAATTAAAGAAATGTTATAACTTTGCTCATCCCCTTAAACAAAATGAACAGAAATAAAGCATTACTTTTTATTCCAATGACAATCAAGACACAGAAATATTAAAGCCGGCATATCACAAGGATCAATCTTAGGCCCAGTACTCTACAATATCTTTATTAGTGAAATCCAAAACTAATCGGAACCAACGTCCAACTTGGCAATATACGCTGCTGACACGGTGATATTGACCCGACAGGAAAAATGGAAAACGCAGTTACTGCTCTGTGAGCGGTGGTGCCTACAAATAAATCAAAATAAAACAGAAGCCAAAATCTTTACTTAGAGAAATATGCAACCCCAAGTAATTTGATTATCAATGACCAATCTATCAAGTGGAACTTTGAAAATAAAAGTGTAAAATATCTTGGTTTACACTTAGACTTAGTCCATTTGAATTTTTGGTCTATGTGACTTACACCAAAAACTCAAAAGGATACACGGACTGAAGTTTTATGAACCTTTGGAGATTGATTAAACAAAATTTATTAAAAACCCGTAGCCGGTAACACATCCACACCACGAACATAACCTCACAATTATTTTAAAAAGTTTTAATGCAAAACCAGGTTATTAAAAAGAGTTTGTTTACTACAAATAACTTGTTTTATTACGCAATCATTGCGCAATTTATAATTGTCGAGGTAAAAGTGCACAAACAACGGTACAGTGGTTCAACATAACCTAAGAAATGTCACGCTTCTCAAAAATAATAAAGTTCTCTTCACAAATTTTTCAAAACCATGGACGCCCTAGTGTGCCTACTCAAAATCTCCACAGCTATAATCATCAATCGTTAAAAAATTCACACGTTCTTTATGTGCGTCCTAAAATATCCCTTACGTGTCTGCACCCCCACAAACCCATTTGCCTTAATTTTAGTCTCGCTTCTAGTTTCCTTCAATCACGATACCTTTCCTCCGTCCCTATGCAAGGTATTCAAGAAAATATATCCTCACTACAGATAAAGAAACGCCCTGTACGCAAAAAACGAACCCTTGAAGACGAACACAAACTGCCGGGCATTTATAATGTAGTTGCGTTTGCTACAGCTGAGGAATATAATTTAGAGAAACTAATTGAAGGTTTAAGGAAGCAAGATCTTTATGAGCCCAAAGCAATTGATAATAATTCTGATGCAGTACATGCTATTGCAAAATATCAAGTGGGCTCCGAACCGCGTGAAATATTTTTCTTTAGAGAGGGCAGTGTCGTTCTATGGAATATTACAGAGCTTGAGAGCAGTAACTTGCTTAATTTTCTAAGACAGTATGAACAGGATAGCTATTCCGAGAGGTTGGTTCAAGGGGAAGTGGAACTTATGAATTATCGGCACCAGGAGGAAGGGTAAGCCCCACGATTTGATTTTCTACTGAATATTAAAACGTATTATAATTATTTATAGCAAGCCTTGTGGACTTGATCCTTCAGGAGATATTTTAATTCCTCCACAAGGAAACCTGCTGGACAAATACACTTTTTCAAACACAATGGCTCATTCAGTAAAGCTTGGCATCTGGGAGGCATCACTGGAAAAATACATTGATACAATCGAGTATGTGACAGAAGACCTAAAACGGGGCGCCAGGATTAGGATGTCCAGGGAAGAGGTGTTGCGGAAACACGGAGAATTGTTTGCTCTTAGACATTTAATTAACTTAAGTTCGGATTTACTAGACACACCGGATTTTTACTGGGACCGGGAGCAGTTAGAAGCAGTGTATTTACAAATGTGTACCTATTTTAGCATTGGCAGGAGAACAAAGGTGAGAAAACTGCCTTCCAAAAAGAATTGCATTAAACCAAAGTTATTTTAGGTTATGAATGAAAAAATAAACCATTGTGTGGAATTAATAGAACTCCTTTCTACACATTTGAGTGACAAACACCACACACGCTTGGAATGGATGATTATTATACTTATTATGGTTGAAGTCGGGTTTGAAATAATTCATTATGTTGATAGGTATTTGGCATAAAAAAATATTGTATGTTATGCAGTAAGGATAAATGAAGTATTTTTTTATTATTAAAAGTATTTACACAGCTTTACTAAATAAACACGTTTTATAGTTTACAATGTGTGTGCATATTTATTTTAGTATAAGCCATTTTTTTTCTTCTGATCCAAGGCGATATTCGGCATTGGAATAAATCTTTTGACTATATTCAGGTTTAAGCTTGGAATGAATGGCGCAAGTTTATGGACGACACCTGTAAATGTTGCTAAATTAAAAAAAATAATGCTTACAGATATCCCAACTCAAAATAATACCATTTTGATTTTGGTTTCGACTTTCTAAATTAAAATTACTTTTTTATGACCTTGCAAATGTTTTGTTTTTGACAGTTGGCATTTTGGCGAACTTATATGTACACACAAGAAATATAGCATAAGCATCTCTCAAGTTACGCTTGCTCTACAATTTCCATGTATTGCGATTGCTCTAACAGAAAAAAACCAGTGTAAAACCTTATTCCACATAAGAAAACCCACAGTATTAGGGAAAAGTGCGAGCATTAGCGGGTCATACCTACTACGGGAATGCAGACAAGCAAGAAAAAATAAAAATTAAAGTAGAAACCCCTAATGAAATTACCCTAAATAATACACGGCAAGAAAAGAAAAATGTAAGAATTGAATTATATATATAAGCGTAACACTCCTGATGGAGTATAGCTGTCGCTTTCAGAGGGTTTATGGATCCAGTTGCTGGGGTTGATCAGTCCCCATATAGCACTACGAGCCCCTACGCAAAATAGTTCGTCTAGTGCCATATTTTATTCATCAAAATGTTTACACTTATCACGCTTGTCTACTAAACGGTTTGTGAAAGGAACAATTTGTTTAAATTTTAAGTACATGGAATGCCATTTATTTTGCCCTACATAACATTTTAAATTAAGCGTTAATACTAACAATTATTGAAAACTTCACCGGAAGTTCAAAAGCAGAAAACTTCGTCTGCTAACAAAATGACGCACAATAGTTCGTCTACCACTGCGTAACGTCGCCTTTATTGTTTATAACTGCTCTTATTCTACGTGGCATGGTCTGCACCAGCTCTTCACATTCTTCAGGGGTTATGGAATCCCAAACTGCCCGAATTTTGTTTCGCAAATCTTCTTTTGACCTCGCTGGATCCTGCCTAAACTTTTTCTTCATTTTCCACCACAAAGTTTCTATTGGTGACAAATCCGGACTGTTTGCTGGTCATTCCATTATGGGAATGTTATTACTGCAAAACCAAACCTTTATGGTCTTTGCAGTGTGGCAGGCAGCCCCGTCTTGTTGAAAAATATAGCTGCCGTCAACACTTTGCAGAGTCGGGATGGATGGTACTAGGTTTGTGTCTAAAATTTCCTGGTATCTGGCAGCATTTACAGTTCCATCTATGAACTGTAACCCACCAACGCCTCTTGCAGACATGCAGCCCCATATCATTAATGAAGCTGGGAACTTGACCTTTCGCTTTAGGCAGTCTTTGTGAAACGCTTCATTTTTATTACGAATTACTCTTTTTCGTTCATCTCCAACTGAAACTTCAAATCTCGATTCATCGCTCCAAATAACTGATCTCCATTGTTGAACTGTCCAATTTTGATGATCTTTAGCAAATTTCAGCCTCCGCTTTTTTTGTGCAAGCGTCAAAAGCGGTTTTTCCTTTGCCTGAAAAATCAAAATACCCCGAACTGCAAATGGCTGTTGCAGACATTTTTAGTCACTTACCGTGTAAATCTTAAAACCCATTCTTTTTAACGTCCTGTTGCATGTATCAACGGAAACATTTTTTCCTATCATTTCTCGCCATTTTACTGTTAATTCTGCTACACGAGCACGGCGATTTTGTTTAACAAGTTTTTTAAGTACTCTGTGTTCTGCTGGGGTTGTTATGCGAGGACGACCAGATTTTTTAAGTGTTGCAACACTACCAGTTTTTCTGTTATGCTCAATAATAGCTTGAACGCTAGATCTAGGTAGATTTATTTCCCGAGCTATTTGGTAGGCAGATTTTCCGTCTACATGACCTGCTACAATAATTTTTCGCACTTCTTCAGACACTGGTTTTCCACGACCCATTGTAAACATAAAACCTGTCACGCAGCAATATTATTTGACAGAACAACTTATTCCATTTGTTGTTCCGACTATCAATTGTTTACGTGAATTCTCGGCCAACCAAGATTAAGAAACTGAATGATGGACGAACTATTTTGCGTTATTTTATGAACAGACGAACTGTTCTGCTTTTGTACTTCCAATGAAGATCTTAACTATTTTCAGAATTAGCAATTATTTCGAAATCTTATATAGGGCAAAATAAAAAGCATTTTATATACATAAAATTGAAATAATTTATTCTTTTGAGAAATCGTATGGTAGACAAGTTATGGAAGTTGAAAATTTTTGTCGACTAAAATATGGCACTAGACGAACTATTTTGCGTAGGGGCTCGTATTCCCTAAATATTGTTAAAATTACGTATATTCGGTGGTGCAGTTTCGGTGTCATACAGTTTGTATTAAATATTTTCAGCCTGAAGCTTTTCAAAAACTACACGTTATGAATGTGGTATTCACTTAACTACAAATATTTATTTGTGTAGCTTTTGAAAATGACATGTATCACATATACCTACATATAAAGCACCGGAAAGCTAATAAAACCCAGTGAACCTAATAATATCATTTTAACTTATTAATTATAAATCTATGTATTTTTCAATCTGGCAAAATATAAGTCAAGAAGCAAACTGTTTACGTATAATTTTCTTTCGTCTAGACTCTAGACAGTATATAACTACTAGATAATATTTGTCGAACGTATTAACTACAAACACAATGAAAGCGGTTGTTGACGTTTCAAAAATTAAATTATTGTTCGAATCGATAGCAACGCTCCTGTTGAACAACCCTGACCCTACCCCTATAGGAACTGCTTTAATGATGGCATTGAGTTTGCACAAACGCTTTTATCATTTCTGACATTGACAAATATTCTAGATGAATAATAGGTTTTAGGATAAAATTTGTCCTGGTGCGCAGGGAAGTTCTTATAATTCCATAATTATTCCATACTAATATAGTTTAGCTCTCAAAATTTTAAACTCACGTTTGCAATTATTATTTTTTTAGGTAAGTGCCCATAAAATTTAACAAAATATTTATGGGTTTTTATACTACACTTAAGACAACCTCAAGTATCAGGAGATCCCAGATATATCGTGCACTCTTTCTGGACTGGGTGTCGTAATTTGCGCCAATATTTATGTGTTTCATATCCAGCCAGAATAGTATATTATGGTACTAGTGTATAATAAAGCCTTTAAAGGACGTGCGACGAGTGTAAGAGCAGAACGCGAAGCGGTGTACTTTCAACGTCACTAGTGCTTTAAAGGTTATTCACGTATGTCATACGCTATTTTTTATTATACCTGCATCATAATCTGCACAATAGAGCTGGAAAGCAGCATTTTGGTTTTGTTTCATTTTATAAAGTAGTCTGTGTGATGTGACGCAATATCGTAAACATGGAGATTAGTTAGCATTTGCTGCTTACGTTGCTATGTGGATTCAATGTTTTTGCAATTTGACTCCCGCGCTCAATTTTATTTTCATTATCGCTATATAAATAAAGAAGCCATTCGCGTCATTGTTACTTAGCAACTTTAAAACATGCGCGTGTTTAAAATATTTTTGCACGCTTTCTCGTTTGTTAAACAAGGCTTATGATGCAAGTAAAAAAGAAGGTTTTATTTTGCATTTTAGATAATCCTTAAAATTAAGGCATTTTTAGAAAGCAATTTTCCGAATAGCATTCTTTTAATAAATAATTAAGTGAAATTACATCTAAACTACTCAAAATGAATAGGGATATTGTAATATAAAGCATATATGTTCGTATTTGGCGGCTAATGGTCGTTTATTATTGATAATTGGGGCAATGTGTCATGTTAAAAAAACAATCGAATCCAGTTGCAATTATTTAACCGTATTAGTGTCAAGTCGAGTTTGTGTGTTTGATTGAATAATCTTTCCTGTCTTCTTAAGATCTTTTTTGTTCATTGTTTGTTATTCGTGTGATACATTTGTGTTTTTAATAATAAACATCAATGCAGAAAACCGTTTAACAATAGAACAACGAAATTTAGCCGTTGCTATGCACCAAAGAAATCACCAGGTCGACACTGCTGATATCTTAGAAACTACGCCGACCGTAATTTCACGTGCCCTTTCGCACCTTAGAGAAACAGGCACGACTGGAAGAAGGCCTGGAAGTGGATCTTTTCGCATCACAACTCCTCGTAAGGATCGACCTCTGGTAACTAATGCAAGAATGCACCCATTTTCAGCTGCTCGACATCTACAGCAAGTGCTCCAGAATGCTACAGGAAATCGAGTCTCCAACCAAACTGTCAGAAATCGATTGTCTTAGGTAGGACTTACCTCATACCGCTCCCTGAGATGCTCTGCAAGAACTGTGGCTCAACGAAGACACCGGGTGGCATGGTCAAGACGTAGGCTTCAGAAAGCGACACCGTGGGATGATATACTGTTTTCGGACGAGTCCAGATATTGTCTCAGCAATGATAACCGGCGTCAAAGAGTATATCGTAGTGCCGGACATTGTACCATACCTCAGTATACCCAACCAATCGTTGCCTTTGGTGGTGATGGTCTTATGGTATGGGCTACAATTTCTTTAGGGTGGCGTACTGACCTCCATATCTTTAAAGGTACACTCACGGGTCAACATTATGCCCAAGAAATCATACTGCACCATGTTCTGAACCGTCGCAACGCTGTTGAACGGAAATATTTTGTTTTTCTTGACGACAACGCAATGCCGCATCGTGCTCGGCTTGTTTCAGAGATGCTTCGAGATGAAGCAATAAACCATCTTGCTCTTCCTCCGCTATCTCCAGACCTCAACCTCATCGAGTAGGCATGGGACCTTTTGCAGAGACAGCTGGATCATCACAGTCCAAGGCCTACTACTGTGCAACAGCTGAGGGAAGTATTGCCGGTACGGTGGCATCAAATTCCACAGAACATATTGATAATGGCATTGAGAGTATGCCAGCAAGGTGCATAGCAGTTATTATTGCTAGAGGAGGGGCCACCCGGTATTAGAATTCAATAAATTTAAGTTAAGTGAAAGTATACAATAACGATTTTCATTATAATATTGTTAAATTTCTTCTTTAAACGTACCTTTGTTGTAATTTTCATTTTCATTACTAAAATGACGTTACATTTTGTTGTTTTGGTAGTTTTTCATGGTAAATGCAATTGGTGTTGCCTTTAAGTGTCTTACACTGCAATAACCAGTGGCGTGCCCATGCGGGGGGGGGGGTTAGGGGGGTCAACCCCCCCCCCCCCAAGGCTCAAAAGTGAAAGCAAAGCAAGAAAGAGAGGAAAAAAATTATTCCTGTAATAGATACAAGTCTTTTATGCGGACGTCAGGACACCGAGATTCTGGCTCTATTGAATCTGCTGAAGAAACAGTAGAAATAATTTTACCGTTTGTTTTCGCCATCTTGAATTTATAACCTAAAATAAGTATTACTAATCTCAACATTTTGATAATTTGGTTTTCTCAAATCTATTATTTGTTACTTTCAAAATTTGTACAGTACTAGTATTTTGAAAACAATACCACACGCGCTAGAGTTATACTAGAATTCTTAATTCTTTGATTCTTGTTCATCAGGGATGTGTTAATTTACCTACATAGTTGATGTTATTGCTCTTACACAAACACAATTAATTCTCTTTGGGTGAAATATCTACATTATTGTTTGTAATATATTCTTTCTCATAACCAAACCCCCGGTAAAATTCTTCAGTAAGTAGAATGTTTCACCAACTTAATAGCACCGCTACTTATTTACTTACTCAACAAACAAAGCGGGTTGCCTACATTCGTTGAGTTGGGAATTTATAACCACCGGAACGTTTGTTCCATATAAAAGCCAGTATGATAAACATCGTTCCGACTCAAATGTGTTCGAGCTTAGACAGTTGAAAATAAATTTAACTTATAACGCTGCAGAATAGCTTTTGGAATCTATGCTATCAGCTGAACTTAGCTGAAGTACCTAAATTATTTTTTATTGGTTAGATATACCTGACTTAATAATTAAACGTTACGAATTATGAGAATTCTACAAATTATGTGATCGATTTAAACAGATTTTTATAAACATCGAACTTGTATTTTAGCGATGATAATAATTATTTTTTTATTACGTTTCAAATTTGTATTGTAATAATACCTAAACCGACAGAAAACATTTACATACGATCCCTTTTATTCGCTACAAGTTTGGTTACAAAGTGACGTACAACTTGATGTAGTGTACCTCTAAATTGGGCTTAATAAACATTGCGTTAAAGCACTAGATCGAAACGGAAGAGGGTTCTTGTATCTGCAACAGAAATTTCCGAGAGTTAGTGAGGCAAAAATTAAAGAGGGTATATTTCTGGGACCACAAATACGAGAAGTAATGAAAGATGGCGAATTTGACAACTTACTGAATGAGGTTGAACTAAGAGCATGGAGAGCTTTTACAACAGCTGTGACCAATTTTCTTAGAAATACCAAAGCTGAAAATTACCAAGATCTTGTAACTAAATTACTTAGTGCCTACAGAGCAATAGGATGTAACATGTCTTTAAAAATCCACTTTCTGGATGCTCATCTCAATTTCCTACCGGAAGATTTGGGTGGCGTAAGCGACAAACATGGAGATCGGTTCCACCAAGAAGTTGCAACCATGAAAAAGCGATACCAAGGCAAATGGAGTCCTAGTTTGCTTGCTGATTACTGCTGGTCATTAATTCGTGATGCCCCAGAGACCGTAAAACATCCGCAACCACATTTTGAAGTAAGTGCAACATTAAGAACATACCGATATTGATATAAATCCGTATAACGCACATTTCGCAGCAAATAAAGTGTGGGTGATAGAGCAAATTCAAGGTCATTTTCTGCTTTCTGGTGAAATTTTACATAACCTACGCCATGTATTATCCATGTCACAAAGAAAAGTTGAATTTTGTTTACCAGTGTTACCAGATTACGAATTACGAATTTTCAGCAATGTGCATCGTACTATTAGAGAAACTACTAAAGCACCACAATCAAAATGTGAACGACCACTGAGAAGAAACGTTGATTTAGAATAGAATAGAATTAAAGGAAGTCCCACTACTAGCGTTAGACGGATAGCTACCCAAATCGGTAGGTACTAACCGAATACAAATATGGAGAACCATTCACGATTTTGGTTTATATCCGTATCATGTACAAACAGTACAGGCTCTTTTACCAAATGATTACATTGCATGTGAACAGTTCTGCCATTGGTTATTGGAAAATCAGCGGTTGCACACAAAAATTCTTTTTGCGGATGAGGCCACGTTCAACCGAGATGGAAAAACAAACACAAGAAATATGTTGTGAGAAGAGATGTACCTCTAAATATCAGAGCAGATATGTGGATACAGCAAGATGGAGCACCTCCATATTTTGGCGGGGCTGCATATCTAAACTAAAACTTTGAAAACTGTTGGATAGGACGTTATTTGGCCACCCAGGTCACCGAATCAAACACCGTTAGATCTCTGGGGCTGTATGAAGTCCTTGGTTTATGCGGTAAGTCAAACACTAGAGATGAGTTGCTGGATCGAATAATTGATGCTTCCAATATCATCAAAAACGATCCCGACTGTATTATGAGGTCTGTCAGCAAGATTCCACAAAGGGCACGAATGTGCATAGCTAATCGGGAGCTCATTTTGAAAATTTGAGATAGAAAAAATGCCAATAACTTTGTAGCGATTAATTTTAGGACGTATGTTTATTGGAAATTTTCGGCTTAAAAAGAATCCAGGAATACGTACTGAAGCTATGTATATCCTATTGCGGGACACCCTGTATAAATGTAAATAATTCTAATATGTAAGATCCTGCCCTCCACACTGAAGTTTACGTGTGTTCAAATAGATACTTAGTTAGTTATAAATAAAGTTAAAAATAAAGTTATAAATAACGAAAACCCACAAATAAACCAATTTCTTCTATTTGAAGTCATATATTACTGTTTAATTAAATTCTTGCTAATAATTAACAAAGTGTATCTTTTCCATCGCCACTAACTTTTTCATCTATGAAATGTATATAAATAAATCGATATTTAGTAGTGTAATTTCTGTGACTCACACTCTTAACAGTTTCGGGTAATTAGACAAGAAAACAGATTTTAGATTAAAAAATACAGAACACTACAAACAAAAATCTAAAATTTGTAGAAACAACGGCTGTGCAAGATTTGTTTATAAAACAATTATGACATTTTATTAGCACTGTAGCTGAAGGAACGTTTACCAGGTATACTAATTTCCCAGATTTTTTAATTGCTGTTATTACGCTAATAACACTGGAGTTCTCTCAAAAATATTACTTAATTTACAAAACGTTAACGGTACTTTAGAAAACCATATGTATGTACAGGCTCGTAACGCAAACATATATGTAGGTATAACATGATACAACGTAAATTCCCACGTAGAAGTTAACTAAATTCATAATAAAAAAATTTAAATACGTTACATGTAATCTCAAAATGTTTAAATGTATTTTTACAACGCCTTCTATAATTATTTATTATATCATGATATCTATCTTGTAATTTGTATATGTTTAGATGCATCACAAAGGTAGAGAAATAAAATAAAAGTTTCATAATAAAGTCATTCTCAACCGACCCTCCCTTTGGTGTTTATTAAAATTCTGCTAATGGTTTCATATATCTTCTCAGCTGAACTTTCGAGCTTTTACTGAAATTGTTCCGGCCCGGTAATTTCAAAAAGTGATAACATAGATCTTCCCACGCAGCGCAGCTGATATTAAAATGTGCGTTGGGGCACGAAATTTAAGCGAATTTATTTCACTACATCTTTAATTTTATTCCTCCCTAGATTGCATACGGAATGCTGATGAATATGTGATTACCTTTATATTCTGATTATTATTAAAACCCGGATGTTCAATTTTTGCATATTGGAACACAATGAGCTAAAATGCAAAGTTTCATCTGCATACAGCTGTGCACATCGTGTTTTGCTGCATAATTGCGTATTTTACATATTTGACTGCACGGAAACACATTTCATGAATATTTCATCTTTTCGAGATGTGTTTTCGATATCGTTTGCGAATTTTTTGTTTACACTACATAATTTTATCGATATTATGTTTATGTTAAGGTTCACTCTTAAAGAAAAAATACAAACGTTTCATGCAGCAAAAAGGCAGTTTAAATAGTGATTACAGTATACAATATGCATTTCAGAATTAGTGTTTTATACGCATATGCAACAAATATTGTACGCAATGCGGAATATTCCATTCTATACAGGGTGATTTACGGTAGAGTACACGTCTACCATTCCAAAAATATGTAACCCAAAATACATATCAGAAGACACAGTATCTAAATTTTTTATTGTCAGTATTATGAATCGGAGATGCTTGTTCGATATGCTTGACAGTTACCATGATAGAGCACCATCTTGCTGATACCACATATGACGTCTTGTATATAAATCAAATTCTTCAAGTAAGAGTGTCAATGTGTTACGACAAAATCTAAATAGATTTCCCCTGTTAAAGTTATGTCGGATGTTTCCTACATTCTTTCTACATTATTCAAACTTTGTTTGAGTTGAATGAGCTTTACTTAAGCCACTAAACTGTCAAAGATATCAAACAGGTATCTCAGATTCATAACACCCTTGATAAAATTGAGATATCTCAGTATCTTCTGATATGTATTTTTGGTTACCTATTTTTGAAATAGCAGGCTCGTACTCTCCCATGAATCTATCTGTGTAGGGAAAAAGAGTTAAGTAAACTTTTAGGGTTTCTTCAGCTAAGAAATATACAAAAAGTTCATGCAACAGAAGATAATTTAAATAGTGGTACGATTTATGCAACAAAAGATAATTTAAATAGTGGTATGGTTAACAATATACATTTCAAAATTAATCAGGAAATACCACGCAACGCGAAATATTCCAAGCTATACGAGTTAAGATAGAAAAAGTGTGAAACAAACCTTTTTTTTTTCCACACATTCATACTACCGTTCCCCCCCCCCGGAACCGCTTTCGCATTACTTCAGGGGGGTGCGGGCGTCCCTTACACACTAACCATTCATGCAGCATGCACCCTAAACTTAACTAACTGAATTGCGGTCGCCCCAGCGGGGATTCGAAACCACGCCGGAAAGAGCGCAATTCAGTGTGACCTCGATGGTCGGTGCGTTCTCGCACTCGACCACCGCGGTCCCTGAAACAAACCTTTAAACTAAGATATGCACATAAGCTTCATGCAGCAAAAGACCATTTAAATAGTGATTACGGTTTGCAATATACATTTGAGAATTAGTCTGTCTTATACGTGTTGGAAATACTTCGTGCAACGTAGAATATTACATGCTATATGAGTTAAGATAGAAAAAGAGTAAAACAAACCTTTAGGGGTGTCACTTAAACTAAGAAATACACATAAGCTTCATGCAGCAAAAGACCATTTAAATAGTGATTACGGTTTGCAATATACCTACATTTGAGAATTAGTCTGTCTTATACGTGTTGGAAATACTTCGTGCAACGTAGAATATTACATGCTATATGAGTTAAGATAGAAAAAGAGTAAAACAAACCTTTATGGGGTAGTCACTTAAACTAAGAAATGCACATAAGCTTCATACAGCAAAAGACCATTTAAATAGAGATTACGGTTTACAATATACATTTGGGAATTCGTCTGTCTCACATTTATATGCAAGAAATACTCCACGCAACGCGAAATATTCCATGCTATATGGATTAAGATAAAAAAAGAGTGAAGCAAACCTTTAGGGGTAGTCCCTTCAACTAAGAAATTTACAGGAACTTCGTGCAGCAAAATACAATTCGAAATACTTCACGCAACGCAGAATATTCCATGTTATACGTGTTCTTCTTCGTAGAGTGCTTTATCTCTTACGAGACGTAGCGAGCTTCTCTCCTATGCCTGTGTTGCGCGTTTAAAGTACCACAGACATAGAGGACCTACAGCATAACGTGCGCTCCGAACCACGTGAAGTGTAAGCACTTCTACTCCAGAGAAGATTTACTCGGCAGAAACGGGTTAAGATAGAAAAATAGTGAAACAACCCTTTAGAGTAGTCCATTCAACTAAGAAATAAACAGAAACTTCATGCAGCAAGACAATTTAAATAGTGATTGCGATTTATTATTTATATGCGCTTCAGAACTAGTCTGTTTTATACTTATATACAGCAAATATTTCACACAATGAGGAATATTCCATTCTATATAGGTTAAGACAGAAGCAAACTTTTAGAGATAGTTCCTTCAACTAAGATGTAGTATACAGAAACTGCATGAAACAAAAGGCAATTTCAATGGTGATTACGGTTTAAAATATACATTCATACATACTTCTGTCTTTACATATGATGATGACTGTGAATGTTTTAAACATTGTTAATTATACTTTAACTAATTACTATTACTTTAACGAATAATAAATCATTGTCTTTCGCTTTATTCAATGGCAAAGCATGTTTTATAAAATAAGTAAAAAGTAATGGATTTCTATGTGAACTTTCTAATACAATGATGTTTAAAATCGTAATATACATATATATAGTATAGAAGGTAGAATTATCATTTATAAATATTCACATTTGAATTCCCTGACAACTTTTATACTCAACATCCGGTATATTAGTACATTAAGCCTTTTGTAATCCAATCCGCTTCTACTACGCAACTATCTTTTTTTTAAGTTCTGAAATAATTCTTGGTTTCAGTAATTGGAACCTGCTTATTTGCATATGGTCGCAGAGCAGGAGAATTATGCAGGCGAGACAGCGATTGTGAATCCGGATTACTCTGCGCGGAACCGGAATCCGGAGGATCTGCCCGAGTATGCCGACCGCCTGTGAGACAGGATAAACAGTATTCAGAACCCTGCAACATGTCCAGTGAATGCGATATTTCCAGAGGATTATGCTGTCAACTACAGCGACGACATAGGCAAGCTCCACGGAAGGTTGGTAACGTCCTATTTGCTTAAATGCCTCACATTAGATCCCAACAAAAGGGTTCATACAAGTGTTTTGTGTTGCTTTTACGTGTGCCGTTGTTGTTCGCAAATTGTATTATTCTGTAGATTGCGTGGTTTTCAATTTCTAGCACCTTTATATTAACAACAAAGCGAAACTGATTCAAAACAGACCATGACATTTATTTAGACTGGAAATACTAATATATTACGTACATTGTTCTTGTAAGAACGTCAAAACCATAAGCAACTTGCAAAAACTGTAAACAATTTTCTTATGTTAAACACCCTTACTAAATATTACTTCAGAAAATATCCTTACTTCTAGAATAGAGATACTTAGTGAATTATAAATTAATAAAATTTGGGGCGTAAAATATCCAATTTTTGGATGACATCAATCTGTGCGATGTTTTCAAATATGAGCCCCTAGTAACATAAATTCGCCTGGTTTTTTATTATCTATGGCTTTATTCAAATTTAAACACGGAGTAAGAAGCAAAATAAGGAATAGTAAATTACTGTCAGGATTGTATAGTGTCTATGTGTCAAAATACAGCCACTAGTAAACCTCTTCCTCTCATTGAATGCTTTTTTCTTACAAGACCTAACGATTTTCTCACCTATGCCTATGTTGCGCGACAATAAAGTAGCATAGACATAGGAGACCTACAGCTTAACGTGGGCGCCGAACCACGGGAAGTGTAAACACCTCTACTTCAAAGAAGATATACTATGCAGAATACCACGCTGGTTTGCCTTTGCCTTGCGAGGGAGAACCGTTGTTAAAATCAGATGTTTCGGTACTGGTAATTGAACCCCAGACCTTCAGCGTAGAAGTCTAACGCGCTGATCTCTAGCCCACGATCAGAAGCAAAATAGATAAAATAACAAAATTATTTCTGATTGAGGCATCAACAGTGACAAATATTTTGAACCAATTTTAATGCATTAAATAGATTAGAAAGTTGGCAGTATTCGTATAAGTTACTGTAATCCACAGTTAAAGTACTTCTGGAAACTTTTGTTTTACACGAACCTTTATCTTGTCACAATCATTTCCCCTTAAGTAGTTCAATCCCTAAATTTTCAACATCCATTTTCAGTCACGAACTTTCTAAGATTTCGAATAAGAATTGCCTCTTGAGAAACGGCACAATTTAAATTTATAATGAGCGTAACTGAATTACCTACAGTTTTACAGAAATATTGAATAGATAAACTTTTATCTTTTGTTTTCCTGATTCGTGTCCAATTAAATTAAATTTTGCTGAACAAAATAAAACCAATCTGAATAATTAAGGTCATGTGGACTAGCATAGAGGTCTGGTACAAGAAAATTATTAGCGTAAAGTAATTTCCGTCACAGGAATTTGTGGAGAAATTCGAAGCATTTCAATACGAAACTTTTATTATGATGTCAAAAGACCCCCAAATCAGTTATAATCATTCCTTACTAATATAATTCGAAGCTAATTAGACTAAAGTTTGCAGAATATAATTTTCTTTTACTTCTGTAAACACTTGAAATAACCATGGATTGATATGAATGAAATTCGCTATTAAATTAAAGGAGTATGGTAACTGTATTCATCCACTTCAGATGTACTTCAGTTTAGGGTGTGTAGTTACGTTAACAACCTCTTCATCCCACTGCTGGGCGCCGCCCTCTTCTCTGTCACGTGCTTCTCCTGAGCACTATGGTACAAAAACATGAAAACTACAATTTAACGTCGAATCTGAACGACATAAATTCCATAAAAGGTTTTCAGTATTAAGACCCCACGACTGACAACCAGACTGGAGAATATTGGGTATGGTGGATTGCAGCACATTCTCATACGCTGCGTTGTAATAATTGACAATCAAACCAAAGCCATATTCAACGTTTTGTGTATAACGCGAGCGCTCTGCCAACTGCCACCTTAGTTACCAGTACACTAATACCGTGTAGTAGTGTGTGGTACAATATCATAAATTTTATATGCACGAATATGTACAGCATGAGTTTCATAGGTTAGAAGGCAAAACGCTTACTATGTGTATAAACGCGATATTACTTCTAGATTCGAGACCTAGACATTGTCAACGCGATATAAACCTGTACCACAAACCTCCCAATCCGGCTTCGGCAATCTTGGAGTCCAAAATCAATACTGAAATTTCCTACACAAAAGTTTGTAGTACAACATCATAAATTTAACATGCCGAATACGCACAGTATGAGTTGGATAGGTTATAAGGCGGAAGGCTTACTATCTGTATAAATGCCTTATCACTTCTAATCATAAAAGTAAAAAAATCTCGCAGCCCGCACCACAATCCTCCCGAATTGATTTTATCAATCTTAGAGTCCAAAATCAATATTGAAATTGCCAACCCTAAAACGCGTAATTATATTATTTGACTAAGGATCTAATAGGCCATTAAGAGAATGGAACCGTAACTGTAGTCAAATGGGAATAGAAATGGACGACGGATACATCTACTGTCTCTTGTTCGCGGATGATCAAGTCATATTGGCACAGCATACAGACGACATAAATTACATGTTTAGAAAACTAAAAGAGGAGTATGACAGGTGGAGCTTAGAGATCAATATGGTTAAAACGAAATACATGGTAATCGGGAAACAAGGAGAAGATGTGCAAACGAATATAAATATTTAGGGGTCACATTAACCAGACGGTACAGATGAACGAGGCATATAAAGCAAAACTCGAAGAGGAAAGATTATAATAAAACAGCTACATCCTGTACTGTGGAATAACACGTTTATTAATAAAACAGTAAAACATTTATTTAAGACCCTAGTGGAAAGTTGTCATCAGCTATGGAGCGGAAGTATTGACGGATGGTGTTCAAAAAGATAACATCTGCAGAAATGATGTATTGGAGGAGATGCTGTGGAATTACTTTACTAGACCATGTTAGAAGTAATCAAGTTAAACAAATGATGCAAATAGAAACATCACTGCTAGACGTAATTGAAATAAAACAGCTCAAATGGTATGGACATATAAGAAGGATAGCTGAATAGAGATTACAACAAAGAAGCTGGAGATGGAAACCACCACAGCGAAGAAGCAGGGGCAGACCAAAGAAAGGAAGGAACATGCGTATTATGAAAGCCATGCAAAAACGAGAGCTAAGAGACGAAAACTGCCTGGACAACAAGTAACATTCTCCAAAACTGTTGCCCTAGCATGAAAAGCAAGATACGATCGAAAAAAGGGTAAATTAAAACTGGAAGTGTTACTTCACGTTGGCACTAGTAACAGCTAGACGTCAGTGTAACGACGCTGCAACTACTATACGTAATGTTTAACGTGAATTTTGCGAAAAACATACCAAGTTTAGTTTAATGATTGTGGAAAATTCGGCTTACATCAGGGTAAGTTGGAGAAATTACACTTTACATTAAAGGAGAAGAGAGTGATAACCATCGATCAAACTCACGAAACGCACACTTCAGGTATGAAATCACACGCTAAAATTATTAACAAACCAGAATGTTTTGAAAAAAGGGGGATGTTATCATTATAAACGCACTCAAAGATACCACCCTAAGTCTGAAGGATTATATACTGACGAAAGGAATCGTAGTTGATCCTAATATTATATTATTTGCTTCAATAATAGGAAATAATAGAATGTGTATTACCTTTACCTCGCAAATAAACTGTTTTTAGAAAAAAAATAGTTAACAATCATAGCTACATCTTAATTAAAAACAGAGAAACCGCTCTTCGCCATCTAATAAATCCAGCACAAAGACTAATCCTATCCAACGTGTTCCCCTCAATTCAGCACGCTGATATCGTAAACGCTTTAAACGAATTAAAACACTCTCAGCAAATGTTTTTGCAACCTATATGAACTTACCAAACTACAACCATATTTACCCTAGCCTAACCTAAATTATCCCTAAATACTGAAAATTCTGACTTCTTTAATTTCAAACAAACAGACTACACAATCTTCATATCGAATAACCCGACCAGTTAAAATGCCAAACACCTGGCCATATAGCAAAAAACTGCCAAATACAAAATAATTACGAACCGAACGTCATCGCTGTATATATTAACAAACGCCCACGCTCCCCAGTTATAGGTTCCTCTTCCACTGTCTTTTCATGCTTCCCAGAACAATCAGAAAATGTTAATAGTAAACAAATGGAAACGCAAGTTCCCAACTCATCACCAATAGAAGGGGAAATTCCCAATCCATCGCAGTCCTCGTTACCACCTATATCTCGACAATCAAAATCAGAAAATTTGAAAGAAAAACTCTAAATCAAGGACGCTATCTTTCACTACATTGACCAATGCTATTAAACACCAGTAACTGCAACAACTTGAAACATTTTCTAGAAAATGTCTACGGGTACGCAGACTCATTACTAGTTTCAAGACATCACACTACCAACATAGCATCACTAAAATCCATTATTAAAGACCTTTCCACAACTCTAACATCGAACAATAATTAATAAATAAACTTAAGTCCCAATTACATATTAAACGAACTAAGTCAAAATGAACGAACTCAACAAAATATTTTGAACCCAAAGACCTGGTAATAATATTTTTAAAAAACAGCAACGAAACCAAAGAATGATAAAAAACAATTCACATCCTTTCACGTCCCAATACTGGGCATCGACCTATTTTCTGCGACGTGTTTCTCCTCAGCGCTAAGACAGAAACGCGGGAGACCTACAGTTCATCGTTGAATCCGAATGGCAGAAATTTCAAAGAAGGTATTTAGCATTAACTAGATTAGGAAATTGTATGTGATGTGGCAGAGCGCTCGCTTTCTGAACAAAACGTTGAATATGGCTAGTGTTCGACTTCCCTGCTTTTCCAAATAGCTGCCGAAGATACTAAAATCTATAATAAGAACTAAATAGAATTAAATGTTGTAATATCAGTAAAAAATAAACTACGTAAAATAAATAGCAACAGGATACCGCGGATACTAGCAAACGTCGCATCAAAAAGAGATAACGCTAGTCTCAATCGCTTAAAAATTGGACATACTTCTCTCATACATAGATACCTAATCGATAAAGAACGGCCCAGGTGTGACACATGCAATTAAACACTTCACTGAACACATCCTATTATCCTGCCCAAAAAATTGGCACAACTCATACAAGACTACAAATTCCTGGCAATCTTCAGGAAGCACTGTGTACCAACTGTAGAAGCGTACAGAAAGTGATTAGTTTTATAAATTAGGTATTATAATAATAGCTAAAGCTCAATAAATAAATTAAATTAAACAAGGAAATCAGGAATGTGAACCCAATTTTATGACAAAACTGACGCAATATTAAAATATTTAACAGAATAATATCACCAGGAAAATGAAAATCCGTTTCGCAACAACGACTCATGTTGTCAAATGTTTTTTGAAGACTTCTGATCAAATTATACGCGTCAACAACCTCTTCCATTAATTAAGTAGCTAATTAATCCAGATATTTTTTATGAAATTCTAAACTGCACAAGAGAAATTAAATACAAATTAAAATTAAAGCGAAGCAACAACAATAATTAACATTGAATTTTAAGATCAAATACGTTAACATATTTGATACGAGGCGTATTCGAAAATTAAGGGCCATAAAACAAAAATGTAAAGTTGCAATAGTATATTGTATATCTGGTAGAAAAAGACATAAATTCCTGGACGATAGTGGAAATTGCTGTACTACTAACTGTAACTACCTACGTCCGGAAATTACAATTTTCTTACGAGTTATACGTACTATTTTCTCTCTGATCCGAGTTAAATATTTTATTACTTTCTATTTTTAAACATCAGATAATTCTTAATACTTAGTTCAGAAAATAACACATAGAGGGGGTTGTACGGATACCCAGTAAACATATTTGAACTAACCTTTGATTACAAATTAAATTATCGACGTATATTGGGGTTAATATTAACCGAATTTAAGAAGCAAGGCGAATAAATATTATAGAAAAGCCATGTACTTTTATGGGGAAAAAGAAAACTGGGGTGTAGCGAAAATGGTGCGTGTGTTCGCTAACCTCGACGTTGAGGGCAGACCATATGAAAATATTAACTTTCCGACCTAGGTCACCTTTTCGTTCACTCATTTGTAGTTACCTAGCAACGACTATAACACGTAGCAATTATTCACGTTTAGGAGCAACGACACGCCGGAACGGTAGCATTTTTAATCCTATTTCTCTACATAATCACCATTCGAATTTAAACACTTATTATATCGTATAATACAAGTTTTTTTATACCTTCGTCGTAGAAAGTAGTCGCCTGTGCCGAAAATCAATTTTCTACCGTCGTTTGGAGATTGTCGTCGGTGAGAAAACGGTCGCAAGTTCTTAAAATTCTTAAGATCGCAGAAGTGACAGTCACTAGAAGCCAATTCGGTAACTACTGGGATGGTTACAATTTTCCCCAATTGAATTGCTTAACGCCAGCCTCCGCGTCCGGTCTGGCGATATCGCGTAAAGCCCGACTCAGAGGTGAGCAATCCTCGCCTTTTGATCTTAATCGCTCTTCTCAACTTTCTTAATGCTTTAATTTCCGTATCACGTTTCAGCAAACCAACCAACAATACGCCTTTCATATCGCAAAAAACAGTAGCTTTCAGTTTCCGAACGTTTGCTTGTACTTTCAGGCTTTGGGGAATTCGCATGTTTCCAGTGCATTACTTGGTGTTAACGTTTGTGTATGAAATCCGAGTCTCGCCGCCAGTCACAATGTGATTTCGGTACTCATCATCAAAGTCAGTGCAGAAGTCATTCGCTGGATTTTTGAACATCGTTAGCATTCGCCTCTCAAAATGTATGTGGTACTGTAGTTTCATACAGTACCGCCGCACATGACATTTAAAGAAAATTTGCGGCCATTTCCGAAATCGTAAAACGCCGACCTTTTGAATTTTCTTGTGCACTTTTCCAAAAGATCTTTGTTGGCAGCAGAAAGTCCACCACTTTGTTCCTCTACGTGCGCCTTTGCTCAGCCCTCTAAAATTTCTACCCCAGTACCTGAACATTCCTTCACTAATGATCCCTGGATCATAAACCTCCCATATTTGATGATAAATTTCGGCAGTGTTTTCGGTTCACCTGACGGGAATCTCAATGGTAGTTGTCATTTTAGTGCATTATTATACAACTGAATACAATAGTAGACCCGCGGTAAAATGACGTGCGGGTAGCTCATTGGCCACTAAAGAACCTCCACAATGCAGCAAAAAACAGCCCTTAATTTCCGAATAAACCTCGTATTTACCAGCGGCAGTACTAGTAATGAATTTGGGAAGAGCAATACCAACTTTAAGGTGTCTACCACGCCCCATTCTAATTCATTATTTTCTTTAGATATCACAAGACACAATCAATCATTCTTCAAAAGAAGTTGAAATCATAATCAGTATTACAGTAGTTATTACAAACCTGCCTTTTTCTAGGCGATTTCTAGTCAATGTCATTTAAGTGTTCTACCTATGCAATTACATAAAAATTACAAATTCTACTTACCATTCAGTGCTATATAAATCATTCAAACTGATCCTTAAAAGCGCTCTCTCCTTAATTTTCTAATTGTACACTATACTCAAAGAAAATTTAGATTTAGTGATTAGCAAGCCTGAATTTAATTAAATATTAATTTAAAAATGAAGCGCATTTCTGATCAAACTGCTGTGCGTGTTAAAAAATATTTGCATATTTAAAAATGCTATTACCCATGTGCGCTACTGATTAACAGCAGAATAAATAAACAGCGTAGTTCCACAGAGAACGACTACTAATAAATGTAAACTGATTATCATAAATTGGGTCTGACATACCAGCAAAAACGTTGATTGAATCTCCTTTACCAGGTTTGTGTTTTAGCATTAACCAAGCGCTTGCAAACATAGGTTGCATAACGTTTTTCTCTTCTTTTTTGTATACCAGAATTTCACTTGGATATTCATAAAATCCTCTAAATGCAAAACCTTTTCGTTCGGTTGTTTTCGTTTCTAAAAACCCTTTTTTAACAATACGTTTTAAGTAAATTTCATTACGTTACAATTGTTTACACACATTAAACTAAAATGCGGACACATTTTAACAAAACACAAAGTTTTCAGCACAGTTATGCTTTAGTTACATAAACAATCCGAATCCCATTCATAATGTAAATTTCAAACACAATTTTCTTTTATAACAAAATAGTGCCCTTAACGGGTTTGCAGAAAATATTCATTCATTTCGACAAAACAAAATATCTCAAAACAAAAACAAACTAAAAAGTTATTTTGCTAATCTACCAGATAAATATTTCCATCTGTTATAGCTGCATGCAAAAAATAATATACAGTTAGAACATTATACCGGGTGATTCACGAAAGAATACGAGTCTACTGTTCGACAAATAGGCAACCCAAAATACATATCACAAGGTATTGTAATATCTAAATTTTTATTGACAGTATTATGAATCACAGCTTTTGGTATGTTTAATATTTTGTTCTACTAGCCTTTTAACTTTTTACTTAATAAGTAAGTATGAAGGAAAATAACAAAGTTTATAAATATCTATCTTCAAATATACACTATTCACGATTGATTTGCCATACAGCAGGCTGTTTTTTTTTTCTTAAGTTGCCTTTCTTAAATATTATTTGATTGATTTCTAGCAATGTCAAAATGAAATTGCCCTGTTGCCAACTGTAGAGTGCCCTACTTTTCTAAAATAATCTAGTAAGTAAGATACAAAGTGATTTTTTAAAAAGTCAATTGCAGCAAGCCTAGAAAAAAAGTTATTCCGTCTGCAGTCAGCTGTAATGAGCTTTGAATGACATTTACCTGTATGTCAAACTGTGTGACAGTTACAATTTTCATATTGTCAGATTCTAAAGCCTAATATAGACGGGACAATCCCTAGGCCACTGCAATTGACTTTTTAAAAAATCACTTTGTACGTAACTGACTAAATTTTGAAAAAGCGCATCTATGAGGTTCTTCGATTGCCTCCATACCATTGTCAATACAACTCAATTGAAATGGCGTGGGGGTTTTGTAAGACCTATTACAATAAGCACATAAATTCGCAGCCAAAATCGAAAGACAAGGTTGCAAATTTATGGCGTGAGGCTCTTTCAAAATGTACCCCCGACATGTGACAAAATTTCTGTGAGCATTGTGAAAAACTTATTTCGGAAGACTGGACAAAACATATGGGAAATCTATCGTTTGAAAGTATTCCTCCTTTCATTATTTTAATTGGGGAATCTGATTCAGAATCGGAGGGCGCCGATGATTCAGATACTTCTAGTAATATGAAGGTGGAATAGGGTAGGGGATATTCTTTTGGCATCTAAATTGTGAATGGGTATTTTACCGTTTTTATCTCGCCCAAGAAAAACACTGACCTCCGTGGAATACGAACTTGGGACTCTTAGCACCAGAGACAAGCGGTCAACCACTGGACTACCATAATATCAATTTGGAACATGAGCGGCATGGACGTTAATTCTTCTTAATTTGTTGCAAGACCTAAATATAGGACAACAAATAATGGCGTGGAATATGCTCTGTATACATACGATTTGAGTTCAGAATTCTCGTGTAAAAAGAACAGCAATATGTATTTGGAATGTGTTACGACAACATTTAAAATATAGTTATTATTTTATTTATAATGAAATCATTATTATATCTAAGTATTATAAACCAATATTGAGCAGCAATAGATTAAATGAACAAACAAGCTCCACTGGCAACACTGCCTGCTTTCAAAAAACATAATCTCCATCAAGAAAAACTAGCATAACCCAACTTAATTAATTGACAAATTTCAATGATACCACACATTCCCCCAGATTTCCACAGCCTGTTGGATGGCAAATCAATCGTGAATAGATTATACTTAGAATATCATAAAACAGTAAGTAATAATATTTTAAGTTAATTTAGAAGAAAACTGGCAAGCATGTCAAACAGGCATCTCTGATTCACAATACAGTCGATACAAATTTAGACATGGCAGTAGGTTGTGATATGTATTTTGGGTTGCCTATTTTTGAAATTGTAGCTTCGTGCTTTAACGTGAAACACTCTCTATAGTATAGTCAACAGAATTGTGGATAAAAGATGGTTGTTGAAAACATATTTACTGTAATTATATAATAGTTATCAGAGAATAGTTCCATTGCAACAATCATTTCTTCACACTAGAACTGAAAATATTTACTTCTGACTTAATATCATCACAATCACAGGTTAGAATCATCCTATAAGTTTCTTACACTACATCTAGCTTGGTGAAAGTAGGATTTTAAATTGCTTGATAAACAATAATGGATTCCATACAGGTTTTGTCAAGATATTTAATAGACAACGGTTAACAGTGTACCTTAAGGAGGTTTAACTATCACCACATTGGACTTTTTGCTTCTTATCTAAAGAAGTAATAATATGCAATATAAATAAAGAAGTTGGTAGGAAACGTTAAATAAAATCACATTACATATCACATACAGATTTCTCTATACTGAAAATATATCAGAATCCAAAGGAATTCCAAACTTTTCCAAAAATTGTAGAGATTCTAAACAATTTAAAAGTTAGGTTGGGAAACCTCGCGCAGTTGCCATTTTTTTAGATGTAACAGTTTTTCTTACTCTTTCCTACTCATTTCTTTAATGGCAGAGAAAAGAGAGGTGACGGAATTGAAATCAAACAGAACAAAATCTGTTCTGTTTGTACAACAAACTTTAAACCTCGCTTATAGTAATCATTTGTACGTTTATATCTATCAGTAATTGGAAGCATGCTGTAATGTAAAAACATTAAAAGTTCTAAATCTATAGAGTTGTTTTTCAAAATACAATTCTTGATTTTGATGGAATATTCATAATTTCTTACATATAATGCAAACATTCCAATGCAATGACAGCGACACATCCATAAGGCAGACTTATTTATTAAATAACGTGAAAGAACTTCCATAAAATCCATCGGGTTTTATTAAGCAATACAAATGCCGACTTTTAGCGGATTCGAAAGATTTAAAAAACGTGTAACAGAATTGTAATGGTTATAGATGGCCGAATAAATAGTTCGTTAAAATCAAAGCAATTTGTTTTGCTTATAATAAACACGTATCTCACGTATATTAAACGTATATATATATATATATATATATATT
>JABXWE010019829.1:0-16850 GCA_014611495.1 Limonius californicus | reverse complement strand
GATATCATTAGACGAGGAAAAAATCTTCTTTCGATGGGTGTCATTATAAACCCTCTAAGTTAAAATGGGGAGCAGCAATCTGCGAAAAACCTTTTTCCCATGTTAATTGCCTATGTTCGGTTTAGGAATATTCACCCGGTATAGTAATTTTTATTCATTTTCTTGCTTATACCGATTTCAATAGTTACCAATATTGGTATGAAAGATCAAATAGGCTACTTTCTCTCTTGCTGAGTTACTTTATCTTTATCTTTATTTGACGGTACTAAGCCGGAGGATTTGTTGATATTTTGATTTATATCGGAAATAAGAAACATGAATACAGTTTCATCTATTTCATTTACACGTTTATTTGAGATCAATTTATTTTAATTATTCTGTTTAGATAACACGGCTCAAGTAGTTTAGTATCACTGAGAGGCTCTAATACCTCTACCAAAACATTGTTACAGTCACAGAGTAAGTAGATTCTCTCCAGATTATGTCTTTGCTAAATTATTTCATCCTGAGAAACATGTACCGCATTAATGTCAAAATGTAGCTTATTTGTTGTTGTATCTACTACACATCATAAAACTTTTTGTTAATAGTAAGATGCATTTTTAACTCTTTGCTGATCTATCACATTAATACATTTCGTAAAAAAGTGTATTCTTATTTTACTGATGTATAGATTTTCCTAGATTTTCTTAGAACGTGGTAATGTAGAAAACTTTAGGTATTTGTGGAAACATCGCTGTATCCTGAAAACGTTGGTGGTCAGACAGACATTGGATGCGGAATAACTGGACCTATCTATTTCAACTTTTAGATTAACATTTTTCATTTTAAAAGGTCCCATAACGTAGTGAGTTATCAACGGGAAATTTTGGCAACCATTTTTGGAGTAATATGCGTGATGACGAATTGCAACAAGCTTATTTCCAGCAGAATGTGATGTGAGGTTATGTAAGAGTCAATATGTTATGATATGCGTTAGTGCTTACGCATCAGTATGTTAGGCTAGAATTTCTTCCATCAATTAATATGATATCCAGTGTGGACGAATTTATAATGAGGTTTCAACGAAATACAGTGTTTGGCCGAGGTTCTGGCAATCCACTCGTAGTAGGAAGTGTGGGACAATTCTTGCTTCGGATTTACGACTAGCCTGCAGTATTTAGCAATGTCTGAATAAGGAAGGATCGTTATACATATTATTCACTTCGTAATACCAACTACAAAGTTAAAAACATTCCAGTTCCACTTTATGTACAGGATCTTATATCAAATGGAACTTTGGTCAATAAACATTTAGTACCTACACACAACTTATGAATATTTATATCGTTGTAACTTTTGAATAAAACTCGTAGATATATTATTCAGCGTAACGTAGAAGTTAAAAATATTGTTCTCATTTGCATAATCTATTGCAGTAATAGAGCTGCACTCGTTTATTCACACATTCGCCAACTTGTTCTATTTATTTGAGTCCCATATTTTATCGATTATCATTCGATGGGTCACCCCCTGTAACTCTGGTGAACAATAGTATAATCCATCCCCGTAGTGTAACCGCATCCATTTCCGCTACCGTTTTGTGTTGAAAGAAATTCTTTAATATCACAGGCTTGAAAATTTGTAAAAAGCGGAACTTTAGACTCATAATAAAAATTTTAAATACAAACTACGAATATATTGAAAAGCAAACACCGGTACTCAATCGATCGAATATTCGGAATAAATTTGTCCCAGCGCCACAATTAATGTTGTTAGGTGCGTCATAAGACCGTACTATATTTCTCGTTCCGTTAGAATTTCTGCAATTTCATGCAACTGCGTAATTCTATAAAAGACAACGGAAAGAATCAGCAAATAAAAATGTAAGTTAAGACTGTAAGAGGAGGGTTGAATGCTACTCAGTTTTAAACGGGTCCACTCTATATGATTAAGATAAAGGAAGGAAAAGGTGAAAGGCTGCTAAAAAGGAACATGATAAGGTGGAGCAAAAACTTAGAAGATAGCCATCAGCGTGGGAATATAATTCGGTAAGGAGGTGGATATATATAGAAAACGATATTGACCTAAAACGCACGTCCAGCTACCAATTTTTTACGTTACAAATTTTTCGAGATTGTTTAATTACCTGCTTGAATATAGGTAGTCGGCATCTATTTGCATTACCAAACAAGCAAAATTTGTTTCACATTCCCAAACATATTTGTAACGGCATTTTGAAATATATACAGTGTCATGAAATTTGTAAATTCGGCTAATTTGCAATGTGTATTGTTTTTGTACTTCTCAAATATATGTGTAAACGCAAGCCAGTAGAAGCAATTGTGCCTGGAAATAAATTTTTTAGTGTAGGTTAGTTGACAGAGGATGCCCCACAGAGATCTCAAAAGGTATAAAATTTTACTTTAGTTTTAAAAGTTTTAGTAATTATCAAAACAATTATTGCTCAGGAAGTTGCTTATTTTTTATGAACTTTAAAACGATCATTGCGCCATGAATTGCACAATAAACAACAGTAATAAACTACCAAGATATCATTTTAATAGGTTGTAAGACCCTTAATATCTCCCTAAAAATGTTTTATCAGCTAATTCCTTGCAGAACGTTCTTGGTGCTTCAGAATGTAGACTAACAGTTTATTGAACGTCGCAGTAACTTCATTCACAGTTTATGTTTGAAGATATTGTTACTACGGGTAAGATATAACGTACATTTTTTGAAATGTATCAAATAAAAAACAGCCGAACAAAACTAGAAGTTTACTGTTTTTTAATTACTTGGGAATTAATAATTTTTACCACTTATAATTCAATGATAGGGTGACCATATATCCCTTTTTTAACGGGTTGACATTTTGTTTAGTTTCGTGTCCCGTTGTCCTGAAAAACTCAAGACGGGACGCGAATTCGAGAATCGAAATTGCGAAAAATATATCATGCAGTGATTTCCTTAATTGTCTTTCGACGAAGCCCAAATTATTAATGGATCTGATAATTATAAAACCCAAGAAGCCCCTCCTTGTACATTCACGGATACGGTGTAATGCAGATTGTAGTTCCTAATTGGATTCAGAGAAAATATTGAAATTTGTTTACATTTAAAGAATAAAGTAATGTTAGTTAAGTACAACCCGAAAAAGTCAGGATAGTTGATAAAACATTTAGTATTCGTTCTTGAGTTAGTAAACAGTTGTATAGTAAAAAAAAACGTAATTCTTATCACAAGATCACAAGAATTTGGTAGCTTTTTAAGTACAAGTAAATATGCTATGAGATTCCTAGTCTAACCCACTAGGGATGCGTTTCACTACTCTACATAGTTAGAAGACACAAAAATACTCAGTAATAATATTCCATGATATACACCGCCTTTTCTTTTAAATTCATATATTTGTATCGGTTGTACAGCTGAGCACAGCCAACTCCGGTCAAATGGTATTCGTAGTGCAGAACAATACCCCCGTCAGTACTTTGGATAGACCAATATAATGGCATTTGCAACTGCCCGTACTTCGTGGGGTACATGAAGAGGTCGGTCTCGGTTGTCATACGAACATCTTTGACAATCGTAAACCATGTAGTGGAATGTAATGGTACAAAGAGGGCTCACAGAATCTACTAACTACAGATAATTAAAAGGACATTGGCCTATACATAAGAAAAAGAATATGGTTCATATTCAATATTTAAAACAAAACTGTACAACGATATCACACATAAGTTCCGTAATTTAACAAAATGTATAAATATATGTAGACATAGAGTTAAAAATTCACTTCTCTCGCTTTCTTGTTTACGGAATCTTCAATTACATCTAATAATTTTAAACTTTCACATAATTCCTTCATTATAGCCAGCAGCCCTAGATCACTAAATTTCTCTTGAGTGATTGACGTTCGTAAGCGTGTTTATAAGGTTGAGTTTTGAGAAACACATTTGGCCTGATGCTACACTAAATACTAATGTCAGAAAAGACGAACCGCAATCTCTGTCAGCAGAATGTCTCAAAGTTTTAAACAGATTAGAAAATAATTACATTAAGTTACTTTTTGTTATATGTAAGGTGTGTCCAATTGAAACCCATCTTTGCTTTATAAAAATTTATTGAACAATTTAATTCCAAATTACTAACCGACGTATACCCTGCTCATATAATTCTTGTGGCTGCTGATTGAAGAAGTCTTCCACAGCTATCTGTACTTCTGCGTCAGACTCAAAATGCCGGTCTTTTAACGCCTTTTTTAGCGATCCAAATATATGGAAATCCCAAGGCGATAGATCCGGGCTATAGGGTAGATGCTCTAAAACTCTCCATTTCTTTCGTTGAAGATTTTCTTTTACCACATTAGCAACACGAGGCCTAGCATTGTCGTGCAGCAAAATTGTCCCACGCGTAAGTTTTCTTGGACGTTTCCGTCTTATTGCTTGATGAAGCTTGTTCAAAATTTCTTTGTACAGATTTGCATTGACATTTACTCCAGGTTCCTTAAACTCTATCAACAAGAATCCCGCATGGTCGAAAAAAAATGTTAACATCACCTTGTCTGCAGAATGTTGTGCTTTAAACTTCTTCGTTGCTGGTGGACTTGAATGTAGTAATGGCACCAAGTTTCGTCACCAGCAACTATTGACAGAAGAAAGTCATCACATCACCATTTTACCTACAGTCTGTGAGGTGTTGCAGAGCTAAGCCCATTCGCAATCATTTTTGTACATTAGACAAGAGATGAGGAATCCATTGCGAACAAACTTTGTGGTAACCCAGATTACGAACAATACTTGAAGATTTTTAGCAACTCCATTAGAATCATACCGCGAACACGAATTTTTGATACTAAAACCGTTGTAAAATTAGCACGTCTATCAAAAAATTTAGTTTTACATAAAATGTCAAAATCTTTTCCATAAAATGTAGTAGGGTAAACTCGAAATTAGAGAAGGTGTTTGTGTATTCTTGTATTTCAAACCAATCAGTATAGAAATTAATACTGAAAGTAGAGTCTTCGCAAAGTAATGTCCGTATAGTTAATTATTTTTCATATTTCCACGTACATGCTACTATCAAAATCTCTTATTGATAATTTCTTGTGTAAGATTCCTTCCATACAAATAAGAAAATACTTGTGTCACTGAGAAAACTTTAAACTATTTTTTATATGTTGCTGTAATAGTGGAAGCAATATTGCAATTACTCCTGACAGTCCCAGGCTTACTGTTTGAAAAATAATCTGACATCTTATTACGTAACAACGTTCAATATCTACCTCCGGCATCAATAGAAATTTTTGAGTACAACGAATTGTATATCCCATTTCACCATCAGGTAGCGTATAACAATACTGGAGCTACTTTTTAAGTGCAAGTACAAACCCTACAATCCAAATTTCGCTCTTAGGATGTATATTATCTGGTTACAAGGTCAGTACTGTTCCGAAATCGACGTAATTACAGGAGTCCCGCTGTATGTTGTATTATGTTACCAAATAAAATAGAACTCGAGCTTTGTTTGTTAATTTCCTGCTTCGTTTGATGCAACCTTCTGATATGTTCATCTCAGTTTACTTGGTTCCAAGCAAGCTTTTGGTTCGGGTTATTGGTAGGGTTGTTTTTAGGGCAGAATATGAGTGTTAAGGATGCGGGAAATTTATTTTGATGAGGAATACATGTTGTTTGAAATAAACAATAGAATCCTTGATAATCTGGCATTCTTGAATGGCGGGTTCTTCAATGCAGAGCTATAAACACTTCTGAATACACTAGACTTCTAATGCAGGGCCAGGCAATTACAAATATGACCTACGTGCTAAGAAGATAAAAGTTGTTTATATTGACTGCAAACTTAATATAGTAATCAGAATTTTGAACTTACACTAAGCCATACTATATATGCATAAAATGGGCAAATTGTTTAAAAACCGCGGGCTCAAGTTAATATACCAATTTAAACAAATTCCAATAGCTAGACGCTCATCTGAGTTACACTCAGATGTTTCTAAGTCAGTTATAATTAGTGCTGTCTTGTCACAAAAGCTAGAATAGCCAAAATTAAATTTTGCTCACGAAATACAGTATAGTAAACAATATCTACAAATCCAAATATGCACATTATATCCAGGATCTTCCTTTAAGAGAGTTGGACTATACTATATGTTTGAAATGTTTCTATAAAATACACATCCGACTGGTACATTAAATAAGTTTATATCAATTAAATGGTTTTTTTAGTAAACTGGGCCATCTGGAAGTTACAAGTTTTAAAAGTAAATGACTAGCAGTTGCAAAATTGCTAGTTTTTGCAAAACAAAAATACCAAGGATAACTATTATGACTGCGCTTTCGATGTGTCCTGACGATTGGATTGTTGCACTGTCTTCCTTTTTTCCACTTTTTTTCTCTTTTTAGCTGGGTGTCAAGAATATGTGAATATCTTTTTTCTAATAATATGTACCTGTGTTCGATAATTTATCAAAAATAAGATTGTAAGGGAAACGCGCATTTTTCAAAAATTTTTATTTTAGGTATTCCTCGGAGAAGTGGTGGTTTCTTGGCGGCCTCGTCGATCGACTTCCTAGGAACGGGCAGTGAAATTAGTATTTCCAGTACCAACAGCTTCTTAATTCTGAAAAAGGTTGTACCGTACCGTAATTTTCATTTCAGCAGAGAAGTGTTAGCGTCAGCTAGTAGAAGTTTAGGCAGTGGTATTTGAGGGTGTTTGCGTGATTTGGTTTCGTTAATAGGGATTTGAAGGATGGTTTACTCGAATGCACCGTGGTCGGTCTGCGGTTTGCGAGAGGCCCGTGTGCTAGTCGAGGTCAAAGCACTGCAGACCTTTGACCGCCGGAGATGATGGCATCATTCAAGTTGTCCGCCCCCCGTGGTTGTGGTCGCTCCCGCCGCATTCCAACCAGAGCGGTAGCAAGTTTCCGCAGACGCATGCCTTATCGCATCAACTGGAAAACAAATACGTGCTCACGCCGTTAACGGCTAGTATTTCCGCAGCCGGTTCGATTACTTCTAGACGGGGGCTAATTCTAAAATCAGTCGACCATTATTAACCGAGGGCAGAAAACAAGCAGCGCGAACTCCGGCGTTCTTTTATAACAGATTTGTAAGACTCGAGCCCTCCCTTTGCTGCTAACTCCATTCCGGACGACTGCTGGGCTATTCTCACAATCCTCTACATTAATTCCTGCTTAGCGAAAAGGGTCCTGCTGTTAATGCGAAAATCTGCGAATCGTGTTTCCATGCATGGGTTTTCTCAGCGATACGATGTAGACAAGGCATTCTCGTCTGTAACGAGGATATAAAACACGCCCAATGATTTACTAGTTACTGTAACCGAGCGCCTAGGGTGTTATTGATCCAATTTTTTAGAAGTCCTGCACATTCTCAATTTATCTTAATGCAGTTGTAGCTACAGTGTACTCTATTGTGAATTAATGCTTCCTTAGATAATTTAATCAATGCTCGTTATTTCCACGGCATAATTACAGAGCAAGTTCTTATTCTAGCGGAGACGGCAAATCTTGGTGCATTGTGAGTACGATTCTGCAGTATCAGCAAGACATGCTCTGGAAGGAACAGGTTTTGAGACAGCCACGGGCGACCTTCGTACACGTACACTCCCTGCAAGCGCAGTCTGATACGTTCTCATTTACATTCACCAACAATTCGTTTTTGTCTCCAGATTCGATTAAACTTAAGGCCATTGCCCACAGATACTGTAAACTTGAAGAACCGATAATTCAACTTGGAACAGCCGCAAATCTCCCGATTTAGCCACCAGCGCAACTGCAAGAAATGTGGCAGTGTTGCGGAGAATTATACTTACTAAATATAAAATAACTGCTGTATTCACTGTTCTATAATTACAGACATTAAACAAATTTATTTGTAAAGTAGTACATTTATACGGAATACAAAATTGGAACAGTTTGACTTCACATTTTTAATAATACTAGTTGGAGCAGTGGGCTATGCTACACGATTTGTTTTAGTAACTTCTCTTACAACTAGAAATTTATGTTTCGGTATAATAAATGTACTTAGTTCTTCAACACTATCTTAAATCCGTAAATATTATGGTTAAATATTAACTTTTCAGATAAAACTTGAAAAGTAGCTATTTCATCTGATAACTGAATGTAGATTTTGCCATGGAACTTTAGCTTCAAAATCCCAAAATCATGAGATATCATTTTGGCCCAAAGTACCATATCAATGGCATTTATCATAATTCTGCAATTGGCGTTTCTTAAAATAAATTGAAATACAACATAATCCATAATAAAATCTGCTAATTTACAAACCTAAGGTAGCAGTGGTCTATGAGCTGTCAAATTAATCCTTGTCAGTATAGTAATACCATCTGTTTCGACGTAATGGTACTTCTCATAGAAAACAAATGTTTTAATGTAAAGTAGTATTTTTACTCAACAGGAGTTGAAGGTGCTAGTAAATCTAATAACTACCTTTGTGCTCTCACTTTCTCATATTATCGTGATCTGGAATGCAGTTGTCACTGCACCTAATGATTTAAAGGGCAGTTGTAGTCCCGTAATAACTAAAATTAAGAAGTGACTATGATATTATTAAGAGTATTAATATGGTATGGTCTAGTACGAACAATTTCTTAAAATTGGGAAACAACTTGAGCGTGTCAGAATTTAGTAAAACTGTATTTATTTAAGTATAGTTTAATACTACAATAAAGCACTCAAATTTTGGTTTACTCTTTATTAACCGTACAGCCTTATTAAACAACACATAAGCTGTATCAAGATGTAAGTTCTGAACATTGTAAATAGCTGTAACACTTGTAATGTGTTCGCCTACAACAGTGATGGCTAACTCATGACTGACGTGCCCTTTGGTATGGTGGGGGTATGGGGAGGTGTGTTGTATGGCACGCCGAACCCTAATATTTTTTTAGGAAACTTTTTTATTATGTTTTTCCACAGAAGGTAATTTTTAGAACAATACTAATATAAGCGTACGGTGTATATCTAACAGAACTTACTTATTTGGTCTCATACGTGCAAATCCATAACAACATGCGTTCTACGTATCAGTATCATCAAAGCAAGATTTTTGTAATCTAAAAGTCAAGAAGGTCTACATCAGTGGTTTTTAAACCTCTTTAAAGCGCGGCTCCCTTTCGACCAAAGTTTTTTTCGCGACCTCCTTCTTGTAGTACTCAACTTCATTCTGAATCAGCACTTAAACGGGCAACTGCCGCCACCTATTACCAAATAGCGCAATTTATTTATTTGTATTCCGTGTTTCCAGAAATTTTACCATATTCGGGAGGGTGCTATATGGTACTGGAATAATTAGGAAAATCTAGCCGACGCGGATCGCGATGAGATTAGTCATAATTTCAAAATTGTGTGCTGTACTGTTGACTGTGTTGAGTGCAATATATCGATACAAATATTTAAGGTTAAGTACAAGCTACACTCGTTTTGTTAAAGATGGATAATTTTGTAAACCTCTATTGAAACCTTCTGCATCTGGAAGCGACAAGAATACAAAGACAAATTGATTGTGCAGCGATGAATATTTCAAATACCGTTGTTTCCTGGAAACCACAGTGCGTACGTTGTCGAAAAGTGTTGTCAGAAGAAAGTATGAAACCTTCAAAGCTGTTTCGGCATTTAAATACCAAACCTCCTGATAAAAAAGAAAAGGCCTGTGGAATTCTTTGAAAGAACACTAAACTCGTCCACAATGAGCAAGCCACTTTTACATCAGCAACCACTACTAACGAAAAAGTACCACTAAAGTTATCGAGTAGCATTTCGTACTGCCAGTAAACCACACACAATTGCTAAAAATCTGATTTTACCAGTAACTGTAGAAATGGTGCAAATAATGGTCGTTGAAAAAGAGGCTGAAGACAATACCCTCTCTAATAATACAATGGAAGAAGAATAAGTGACATGGTAGAAAATAGTTAAACACAAGTTGCGAAAATATTAAGTGCACGTTCTTCTCATTACAGATGGACGAATCTACGGATATTTCTAACTGTGCCCAATGTATAGCATTTGTAAGATACAATACAGGACATGGTATTACAAAAGGTATATATTCCATTAGAGGTCCATCGGAAAATGTTTATTCGACACTTTCATGCAAAGTATTAACAAGTACGAGCTTGACTGGGCAAAATGCTACTGTATAGCAGCGTTGGCGCCAAGGCTATGACAGGATATCGATCTGGTCTTATTGTCAGATTAAAAGAGATAATGCCAAATGCTACATGGTTACATTATTTTGCACATCGAGAAACTCTTGCATCAAAAGCTTTAACTTCGGAAATGTAAGGCCAATCTTCTTTATCACACAGAAGTAAGATAGCTTCCGAGGAGTAACGTCATGAAAAAAGTTTTCCAGTTAAAAACGGAACTTTTGATGTATCTGCAAGATGTGAAACCGGAATATGGGAACATGTTGTCCAATTTTTTGGCTTCTTAGGCTGGATTGATGATGTTTTCTAGCACTTAAACATTATGAATAGCAGTTTGTAATACCGAGATATTGACATAATAACAGCCGTGGGCAAAATTAACGGATGTATAAAGGAACTTGATTTCTGGTCGATTAGAACTAGAAGAAAGAAGTTGGATTCATTACAAAAGACTTAGTTGAGGATGACAATGTGAACATTCTGAGCATGTGTTTGCAGATATGCAAGTTAGTTTGCACACCTGAAAGCAACAGCTCAAAAGTTTTCCAAAGAAATTGAATTCGTTTTTACACAATTCCGTTTAACAAGCTAAAATTTCGACAATCATAAAAGAAAAACTTATTGAAATACCATGTGATGGAATGTTGAAACTAGACTTCTTTTCCCACCGGGTAGATCAATTTTGGACCAAACGAATGCAAGCTTGCGGACAAAGTTGTGAAAGAAAGAAATAAATGTCTTGAAGAGATATTTTGTTTTATTTTGAAATCTTCCCGCGATGCCCCTAACCATATCTCGCAACCCCCAGGGGGCTGGGACCCACAATTTGGGAACCACTGATCTAAATAATACTTAATACTAATTATTGGAAATTTAGAAAACGACGAACATCACTGTAACATTCGCAATATCAAATTAACATGAAAAATACTAACAACTTGTAGTATTAACATAGCTCATAAACGGGCGTAAATAATTAATTATAACTATTTTATTAGTTCTAAAAATGTATCCAATGTTATACATAAGCAGAAGACTGACCCCAATATAAATGAAATTTATTCACAGTCTCTAATATTCTCTCTCTAATATCTCTAGTAAATCATATTACGTACATGTACTGACACATTAGAACAACGCCATTTTCAGTATAGCCATTACACAATATAAAAGGTCCACGCTAAGTAAATCTTAATGCTGCACTAAAAGTACAGCACAAACACAAGTCTAGCACGTAATAATATTAACACGAGCTCTCTACAAATTATTTCTAATTGTATTCAAAACAAAACTTGATATGGGGTTGATAAGGTTTGGTATATCACGCAAAGTAAAGTTTTCTCGCATTTTAGAATTAATTGAATATAGCCTCAACTACCTTACTTTAAATTAATATAATTTGCTGTTACATTCTTTTAGCACATTTTAAGTGTTCGTGACAACCTTACAGCATTTCGAAACTGAATCTAATGATCTCCCATGATCGAAGAAAAAATATTTTAAGTTAACAATTTCTATGGTTAATTCAACTCATTTCTTTCATAGTGACACAGACACTTGTTTAAAAAGCTTTTCTGCAGAATTAGGTTTATAACAGTCTGATAAAATATATTTAAAAATTTAATTTGTAGAAAGGACTAGAGTTTACCAGCTACTGGACTAACTATTACCTATACAGCTAGCTTTCGATTTACGTCGGGGTTGTGTTCTTGGCAGCACTGGCGCAAACGGAACCCTTCCTATAATGGAGTCAATAGCAGACACTAAAATTTTACATAACAATTTCAACGCGGGAAATATCCAGTAATCAAGATTCTTAATTAAAAATGCAATAATAATAAACTAATAAACGAAACAATTCAATTTAACACATTGACCTTCGCATGTTTGAAGCCCACAAATCGACCCATAAACGTCAATGTCAGGGCCCTGCATTAATATTTGTTAACAGTGGCATAATGCAGAAGTTTTAATTGGTTGCCGTTTTTTGCCCCAGCTTTAGTAATTATGTACAATAATCACTAGTACAATTTAATTATTATTTTTTGTTTATTATTATTTATGGTAGCACAAGGAAGCAGCAATTAAATGTATTCTCGTATTTGAAAAAAAAACTGAAATTTATGATGAAAGCCTTGTGATCGGCGCAAGAAAGAATCTGTCTAAATGGGACTGGCGTAAATTAAGGGCTCTTTGTATTTAAAATAGAAATTAAAATTAAACGTGGTAAATCAACATGTTCTTATACTATCGTATTCATGTGTAAGACGTTCCAAATAAAAGTAAAGTACCTATTAAGAAGAAGCTATTTGCAAAATAAGGAATATATGCACATGGTAAGATAAGATAAGCGTATTAAAAAATAAATGGGCATCGTTGATTTTTAAATGGGCGAGATGTAATTAGTTGTGGTTGCCCAGGCGTTTCTTTTTGCACCTAGACGATATTAGTGCATTGTAGCCCAGCATCAGGGAGTTTACCTATCTGAGGCAGTTTCAAACCCCAACAGAAATTTTTAATGTGTAACGAATAAGTGACTCGAAATATTTTTACTTCCTCTCCCATACGAGGCGCACATATTTTATAAGTTTTATTTTACTAGCTCTAGTAGTCTTAGCTCACCACTGGATCAGGTCACCGTTGAAAAACGACTATATATTTTCTGTAATGCTGAAATGAAACTGTTTTATATGAATTTGTGCGATGAATAAGTCAATTGGTAGGCTACTAAACAGAATGTCTAGGTGGGGTAAAGCAAAATACAAACTAATGCTGCAACCCACCATACAATATTTCTCAACCCGGCTTTGGCAACGGTCGCGTTTTAATGTTTCAATCTTCGAATTCTGTCTTTAATTGTAGACTTCCGTAAATGATGTTACTTTCAAATTAATTTTTCACCAGCAGCTGCACCAAATTTTAACCAAACCTTTAAACGTAGTTTGAATAAGTATTGTTTTCTTATAATCTAAATCATCTCCATCTATCCTTTTAGATGTTAATTAATTAGGAGCGATTTTATCAAACAATTCATAATCTAATGTCATCGCGATACTCTTACCATCCACGCTGCATATAAGTTTAAATTATTTATATATCGCAGATGAAGAGAAGCAAAGATTGTAAGGTAATATGAAAATTGAAATTACACAAAAAGAATAACCTTGCGGTGTGATTATTATTTAGAAAATTATTTTACTAGTACGTTATCATTTGGATGGTGCAATAAATTAGTATATCTTCGAATGTTTGTTAAATTTCAACTATACAGGGTATCTCAAAATTGAATACCAAGGGTAAAAATTAAATAATATGTAGCGGTTTGTTAATAAACGTATGGTGTAAACAGTTTTGTTAAGAAGTTACAGTCCACTAAAGGGTGTACCCTTCAAAAACTTTTTTAGACACACGAAAACAGCAGTTTATTTGCAAAACATCAGACTGACAATTAAAAACAATGCTTAATGCCACAGTTCACTTAACAATTATTTTTTCTTTCGAAGCCTACAACTAAAACTTTCTAAGTAAAATATCTCTGTAGAAGTAATTCCTGTAAAAAGGAACAACAGGATTTATTTGTTGTCTTTTCAGATTAGAATCTGAACTTACAATTCAACTTTTAAAATTCCTTCCGTTAAAATAATTAGGGAGTGAAGTCACCCCGAATCCGTCAAGTCTATGCCACCGGAAAGAAATTTCTGACCCCTAGCTAAGCTAAAATGTATAAGTTTACTAAGGGAGTAACCATTAAAAATTGAAATTTATTACTCATGTATGTTTTGGAAATATTTAGAAAGAAACCTTCTTCGGGACACTTTCTTTAGGAGGCTGTAATCTCTTAATGAAACCTCGTTTTTAATTTTCTAGCCCCCACGGTATAGTTTTAGGTACTTAATTTATACAGGGTATAAGAATAGCTGAACAGTGCCAGTATAAACAAGCTAAGTGGTGAAATAAATAGAACAAACTTACCATATGTAAATGTAGGAACATTTACCTTTAATCCATTTAACACCGATTCCCCTTGGTAATGGTATCCTTCAATTAATTAAATTCGTTCTATTCACTTTCTACTCTACTTTCCAAATTACGCCTAGGCAAGGATATTCACCTCTGTTATTTGTTAAAACGTTTTTATGATTCAAACAACTTAACCCAAACGGCTCTGAAGAATATGTTTAAAAAAATCTTTTGAATATTTGATCCCAAATTTTGACAGTTTTGAAAAGTTTTATAGAGAATAACATACTTAATATTGAATACTATAAATTTTATAAATTTGTAAAACTTCATCTTAGAAGACAATTATTTGTTATACGCAATCGACGCAATGCTACTGAATAAACTCTATGTTGACAATCGCCGAAGTCGCTACTTTACCAGAAGATGTAGTAAACTTGTTTCGTGCAGTTAACGAACAGAATAATGCCGCAGTGAATTTAGCGAATTATACAATAGCCGGCATTAAGGCATTATTACGTGTACCAGCGTTGTTAGCTCTATCATCTTGTAATGTCTGATAATTAAGCAACGTATTACTTTTCAAATGGTAACTAGAACAATATATTTGCAGGTAAATAGGGCGTATACACTTTTTATAGGTTATATAAAGCTGAGTTAAACATCGCCTTCGAAAATAGCGTCATCGAATATAGCGCCGGGTAAAATGTCACCCACAGATATAGCGCTTTCACAATTAAGAAACATATACAACACCTATATAATATATTTACATTTGTTTGAAGTTGATGGCGTTTTCGTGATATTAACATTCACATTTAACACTAGCAATACAAGGGCTGTTCTCTTTCTGTCGAACCTAGTAAAGTAATAGGACACAATTTATTGACAACACACATTTATTTTTAATTTTTCAAAGTATTCCTTTCCAGGGTCAATGCATTTTTGCATCCGTGAAAACCAATCTTCAAAACATTTTCTCCAATCTTCGGCCGATGTAAAACGTAAACCCCGTAACTTATTCTTTAACCGAGGAAATGAAAATCATTAGGTGCTACGTCTGGACTATACGGCCAATGACCCATTATTTTAATGTTTTGGGCATTCAAATACACAGCGGTTCCAGCAGCAGTATGCGCCCGAGCGTTGTCTTGATGCAAGATGATCCTTCCTCTTGGACGATTGTGGTGAAAATTTTGGAGAACTTGAGGAAAACAAACTGTCGTGTACCTTTCAGCATTACCAGTACGATGATCCTCCAGTGATACAGTGGAAACATGTCCAGTAATTCCAAAAAATGTGGCGACCATCTTTCTGTTTCGACTATTTTTGGAGCCGATTCGTTCTCAAAGACCAAACCTGCCGACTGTTGTTTTCTTCCGGGATCATAGCAGTATACCCACGTTTCATCACTTGTAATTATATTGTACACCAAATGAGACGATTCATTGTCATAGTGATCCAGTGTAGACTTGCACCATGCCACACGGTTTGCTTTTTGAATTGGAGTCAAATTAGGGGTAATCTAACGGGCACAAAGCTTCAATCATGTTTCGTACGAGACCAATATTCTTGTCGGTAACTGCCGTTTTTAGCTTAGGAGCTCGAAAGTTGTCATATAAGGAAAGTAGACCACGTTGAAATTCATTGTACTACCGCTTTACGGTAGCTAAGGAACACGACTTGTCACCAAACACTCGTAACGTAACGTAAAAAATGTTTTGAGGAGATCAATCAATTTCCTCAAAACATTTTTTACGGCTTAAGCCACGCGCGAAATTGTAAAACATCACAGCTCGATAATGCTCCTTATTCAATTCCATGATTTCTTGGGGAAAGGATTACTTTAAAATTATGTATTTTAAAAACCTTCAAGTATATTTGACAACTTTCGCTACAATTAAACTTGTAAACAGCGACATTAAAATGTCAAGCAAAAATGCTAGATAGGTTTAGCGGAAAGAGAACAGCCGTCGTGTATATGAATATGGGCAATTAGCTCAGTGTTCGATATCGTATATACAAGAATTCCATAGAACGAAATATGTTGTTAACACAAAGTGAATAAGTAGGTGTGTTGTGCTTTTACCGTCTATAAAATGGCACTTGTTCAAATTTATGGCCGTAATTGTCCATTTCTTTAGTTAATATAATAAAATAGACACGAATAGATATAGTTATTGCACAAGTTTAGAAGCGATTAGAATCGCAACAGCTTGTGATTACAATTATTTACTCACTAATTGGAATTGCATTAAAAACTTGTATAAAATAATAAGCATCTTAAGCGAATAATCTCTTGCTTAGTCGATAACCGCTCATTAGTGTTTTCCACTTTAACGAATACATGAGCTACTATTTCAGGATGTAGTTCGGTAGTCCTGAACGGGAAACGCATCTTTATGTTATACAAAATCATTCGTTAATATTAGACATTGTAACTAGTTAAACAAGGTATAGATAATGGCAGTCGCATGTCTTAATTAAACCAGTTTGTGCCTGTCATCCACTGCGTGTGGTTACGGCTTTTGAAGTTGCTAACCAACTACATACTATTAATTAAATTTTACTGCAGCTTAGTAGATAAATACAATAATATTCTACACATACCTAAATTAATGTAACTTCCGCAACGTAAAAGGAGGGGCTTGTAATAAAAAATTCAATTAAACTCAGTTACACAGCAACAATTTTGATAA
>JABXWE010019828.1:0-29683 GCA_014611495.1 Limonius californicus | reverse complement strand
GAAATCTTCTGTGTTGTGTTGTTTATCATCTTAAATATGTAAAGCCTTGGAGTTGACAAAAGGTAATAAATATTTTCTTGAATACAAAACAGGCGGTTTAAAATTTTACTCCATACCCACATAAAAATGAAAGAAGAAAACTATTTGATTTATTTCCAAAACCTCCTTCATATTAGTGCTTCACATAAAACAACCACAAAGCGGAAACCATTCTGGAAATAGGTAAATAACATCTACCTCATGCAAGTTTGCTTCTGATTCTTTTGTTCTTGAAAATAGTTAAATAATTTATTTTTCGGGGTTGCTCGCTGGCATGATTGAAAATATTGGTTGTTATATAAAAGTAAGAGAAACCGGAACACTTCAGCATCTCGCGTTATTATGAAACAAACGTGATCTAGAAACGTTAATTTTTACACAGAACTGTAATGCTAATAACTAATTATTGATGTATTCAATAAAAAGGAAAATTAAACGTAAATTTCTTACAATTGATAGATATTGAAAAGTTACAGATTTCTTGAAAAACTATTTTGTTAATCTAATTTAAGGCTATTATAGCATAGTTTATCAATGATTATACTTACAAAACCATTAAAATGGAACTCTCTTGTCTAATAGTATAACAGTGTAACTAATTAGTTAATTACATGCTATTATCTAACACTGGTTTAAATGGAAAACAAAGAAAATTTTAAAATGATGCAATAGGGAAGAGATATAATCGCCGTAATATCACCTCTGGAATGAATTTTGCCTTGAAGGCACCGCCGTTTAAAATGCACTAAAAACTTCCTGCTGACCTTTCTCTAGCAGAAGCAGTATCTTGCATGCATTAAATTAACGAATAATTTTTTGTCGTGTCTCTAAGATAAAAGGCAATAATTACAACCATGAATGTTAAAAATAATTCATTTGCTAATCGTTATAGTATTAATGTAATTTTTCGCGGGTAAAATTAAAAGGGAGTATCTTAAGCTAGAAAACCCAAAATGCTGATGAATGAAACAAAGAATAACCATATAAAAAAATTTTCATGTGTACGACTACTATAAAGTTTACACAGTTCTGTTTGATGAGATAAAGGTTTTAATTTTTAAATTTTCGTTTTTAATAGTTGTTGATGATGATGCTTCAAGTTTGTAAAACATTATTTCTTTTGTTTGGACTGTCGAACTTAAACAATAAGAAGATTCACAGCGAATTTTCCATAAATATTTATTAAATAATGTCAGTATTTTATGTTAATATTATGAATGCTTTATAACTTTACGACGACAGTTAACGGATAGAGGACAAATAATTAAGTAGTTAAACGTTTTAACTAATTTATTTTGTTCCTCACGGCGTTTCTCTTCCATGTCGTAAAAAAATTATTGTAATTGCTATTAAGACCGTACTAAAATAGAGAAGATATATCAATAAATAATAATTATGCAAGAATAATTAAAAGGAAATTTTCAGTTCAGCGACTACCTACAAGTATTTATTTTGTTTGTTTGTTGAATGTAAAGTGTAGTGGTAGCTGAGTTGGCACAGCGCTCGCTTTCTGAGCAAAACGTTGATTGGGGCTTGGGTCCGATTCCCCATGCAGAGTTTCCGAATCTTGTGCTGCAACACCACACACAATTTGTGCAGTTCGGATTCGACATAAAATGTAGGTCCCCCGTGTTTCTACCTTAGCGCTGAGCAGAAACATGTGGCAGAGAAGAGGCCGGTGAGCAACAGTAGGGCGAAAAAGCTGTTGATTGATGTCCTATAAAGACAGATTGGAAATATTTATAGAGGACAATAACATAAACCTAGACTTAAAAATATGAAAGATCTATTTGCATAAAATAAAACATATTACTTTTAATATTACAATTTACTTTCGGCTTAGACCGCGTCGTCATTTGGGAACTACGCCCAGCATTATCACGTAAGGACCGACCTGTAGCTTGTCTGACTGTACAAGCATTTGCTCTAGAAGTTTGAGCCATATTTGTTCGTAGGCCCTGCCTGCCAAAACAGGGCCGTGTGCTTCTATTAATCAAACCTTGGGGCGGACAAGGATTTGATCTTGATGTATTTTGTTTGCCAGGACAATAATACTTAATCGGCTTATGCCTGTTAACTGTTTGTGAACCCATACACACTAACGTTTCGCAAGACATTGCAGCTTGCATCTTCAGAGTGAATATAACACTAAACTCAAATCCGGGAAGCGGAGGTATTTAAACCTCTTTGAGCCAGTCGGGCAGAACGACGGAGTTCTGGTTGGCTGTCACCGTTGGGCAAAGACGGATCCGGTGGAGCGTGATCGTGTGATCGATGATGCGTAGGAGTCCTTAGAGGATAAACTACTGGAGTCCAAGCTTTACTGAGTCTAAAACCATCCTCCCTGTTTATGTTGTTAGGTTGTTTTTCAATTTCAATTGCTTCACGTATGATACGAGGGAAGTAATGAGGCACTCTGGCGAGTACCCGAGCATTGTCAAAGTCCATCTTATGTCCAGTTAAACCAGTATGTTCAGCCACTGCAGATTTTGTGATGCGTTTATGTTTGCAATCACCTTTGTGCTCTCGCAATCTTAACTCAATGGAACGACCAGTTTGTCCGATGTAGTTTGAGCCACAGGAGCAAGGGATATTGTAGATCCCGGCTGATTTTAAATTTGATATATGATCCTTTACGGATCTGAAACTGTTTCCCAAAGTTTCATTAGTCCTAAAGACTGTCTTTATGCTGTACCTTCTAAGAACATGCCCAATCTTATCAGTAGTGCCTTTACTGTAAGGTAGAAAAGCTAAGCCTTCCGGAGGTGCCAGTTCCTCCTTAGCCTTGGGCTGTTCCGCATTGCAGATTGCTCTCTGAATTTCTGTGGCTGTATAACCATTTTGTTGTAACGACATCAAGAAATGAGTTTTCTCTTGTTGTAGGTGTTCTGCATCTGAGATTCGAACTGCTCTGGACGTTAGAGTTTTTAGCACAGTTGCTTTCTGCATCGGGTGATGATGCGAATTTGCATTTAAATACCTGTCTGTATGTGTTTTCTTTCTGTAAACTGCGTGCCCCAAGCTGCCATCCGGTTTCCGTGTAACCTGCACGTCTAAGAATGGAATACTGCCATTTTCCTCTACTTCCATTGTGAATTGGATTTGCTCATGAATTGAGTTTAGGTGTAATAAAAATTGTTCTAGTGTTTGGCGTCCGTGAGACCAAATGACGAACGTATCGTCTACATATTATCTGAACCAGGATTTAGGTTTAAGGTCAGCTGCTGCCAGAGCTTTGGTTTCAAAGTCTCCCATGTATATGTTTGCAATAACAGGTGATAGCGGTGAACCCATAGCCGCTCCTTCAATATGTTCATACAAGTTGCCATTCCAACTGAAAAAGGTGTTTTTCAAACATATTTCGACTAATTGGTTTAGATCTGTAGGTAGTTTATCTCTTAGGATCTCTAACACATCATCTACCGGTACTTTTGTGAAAAGGGACACAACGTCGAAACTGACTAAAATATCTCCTTCACACAGCCGTAAGCGTTTGATCTTGTTGACAAAGTTACAGGAATCCCTTATGTACGATTGTGTGTTGCCACTAAGTGGGCGAAGCTTAGTGGATAAGTACCTTGCTAAAGCATGTGTAGGAGAATTTATAGCACTCACAATAGGTCTGAGTGGCACTCCAGCCTTGTGTATTTTGGGTAAACCATAAATACGTGGGGTGATAGAGTTTTTGGTTATGATGCGCTGTTTTTCCGTGGCGTCAATAGCATCAGAGCAGTTGATAGCAGCAGTCACTTTTGAGGTGAGAGAGTTAAGCGGATTGCGATTAAGCCTTCTGTATGTGCAATCGGACTATAGTGTTTCCATTTTTTAAACATCATACATCATTCATACATTAAGATCAAATCCTTGTCCGCCCCAAGGTTTGAATAATCCAAGCACACGGCCCTGTTTAGGCAGGCAGGGCCTACGAACAAATATGGCTCAAACTTCTAGAGCAAATGCTTGTAAAAGCAGACAAGCTACAGGTCGGTCCTTACCTGATAATGCTGGGTGTAGTTCCCAAATGACGACGCGGTCTAAGCCGAAAGTAAATTGTAATATTGACAGTTCGAGAAACCGCGAAAGCCTCAAAGAATATACTAATATCGTAGTTCGTCCCAGCATGGGTTATTTCGTTATTGAAATGCCAGCAAAATTATTTTATATATCAGTGTCTGCTGGTTTGATAACAATTCGTTAGGGCGCTGTATCCGAGCCGCGGGTCGCATTTTGAGAACCCCCATTTATAGTGCATTTGGTACATCGTTGATCCAGTAGCCATATTAGGGGAGACGGGCTCGGTTACGAGATCCCGGATATACCAAGCAGTCACGAAGTATATGTTTGGATTTGCATTGTTTACGGTAACAACGGCTAAAACCCAAGTATTTTTATTTAGCATTTTTAGTGTTTGTGATTCATAAAATATCTACCTCCATGCAGACTTGTCCTAAATATATTTGTTAGCGACTTTAATTGAAACGTATTACAAAAAGGATATCAACGGCACATTTAATATACATGTGCAAATTTGCTTTTAGCTTCTAGCGGATAATTTAGTATTATGGAAATACTTTGAGTGTAAAATGTATTTTTCATATAATAAATATAGTATTTTAAGTTTTAATATTGTAAATATTTTTTTAGTTTCTTGTGTACATATTGTCGCTATAAAGGACTTGGACTGTAATTTCAAAACGAAATACAGTTTGCAGTATTTTACATATGAAACAATTACGTGCAACAAAGACTATTTGTTGACCCCTAGGTAGCACAAATTAATCTTTTATTCAATGACACCATTCTCTGGAATTACTGATCAAATATATAACTGTCCTGCCACTACAATTATAGCAATTGTTTTATCAAGAAAAATTTTAAATATCAGTAATAGATTTCAAATTAAATTAATTAACATCCAGGATTGACCCTCGAGTCGGCTCCATGTCAGATGATGATGATGATGATGATCATTAAATCTGAATTTCTAAAGCCTGCAATAGCAGCGCCCCCTAGATTTACGGTGGTTAGAAGTTTGTTGTTGCGAGTTTTTAACCGTCGAATCGTGTCGATACTTTAGTGGATCTACTGGCTTACTAATAGGGACGAATGTGCGAGGCAAGCCTCATTGAACAGTAAATACACAAATGACTGTTGACTTTTTCTCAGTATAAAATAAATTGTTAGTCCAACGTCTGTGGATATAAGTTAATACTTAATATTTACAAATATGTCTTAATTCTACAAGTTTTTAGGGCGCGAACAACTGGCTTAGTTACAGGGACACCCTCTGTACATTTTGAATATTGCTTATTGGTGGTTACATCTTTTTTATGCAACCCCCCTTAGCTTGTGCTATTTTATTCAAAAATATTTTTCCAGCGTGTACTTTATATATTTCGACGCCACTGTCAAAGTAAAAAAAAATAAAGGACTACAACAAGCCAACAAAGAACATTCATCAACACTACATTTTCCCTGTTGGTTTGTTTAACAAGCACATCCTCACTGTAGACGTCCAGCTGTTGATCACAAGCAAGAAATTAATAATGTACAGTGTGGCACAAAAATTCCGAATCCTCCTACCTTCCCAGAATATCCGTAAACCACAGATTTGCCCGCATGAAATAGCGACCACGCCTCTTTGTGTTAAAAGGCCGAAAGCGCAAAGATTCCTCTGTGGTCTTAAAGTGAGAATTAATTATCGGTTAATTCGTCGGAGGAGGCGGTTTTGGCGCTGGCTGTACGTCAAGCGAGTCTGAGGCCGAATTTTGGGTGCAGCTTGTAGTCGGGGACCCCCCGAGGATTTCGGATCGCTTTGTAATGCCGTGAAGTTGGGTCTCTCGACCTCGCTGGTGACTAATTTACAAGTGTCATAACAATTGAACTTGTAGCTATAACTATAAATCAAAGTGCGCATTAGTTACGGTTTAATTCCCGTTGTTTATGATAAATAGATCGGTCTGGCTCTCCCTGACAATAAGATATTCGATGACATGTAGTCGGATATCCCAGCCAGAAGTTGGACTTCGCCTAATATTGTTCAGCTACTATCTCTAGTAGTGGTTTTTGCTGTTGCAGATTGAATAATACGTTACTTTAGCAGGAGTGTGTCGAAGCTAACTGTTATTTTTCTTTCGAGTCTGACAGAAGATTTATTTAACGAATAGTTTCGTTTAGTTATGTGATAACATTTTTCTTTTCAGCTCTCATCGCTTGAGAAGAATGTACGAGATGTTTGTAAAATTGATATGTTAAATGAGATTTAGACGGATGAGCTTGCTTGAGTTGGTGACCTTAGAACCAGTAAGAAAAATCGAAAACGCACATAATTATATAACGCTGTAACTAAGCATCCCTTGATAAATTAAGCAAAATAGATGTTTATTTTACATACTAATTTTGATCCCTACCGTCTAACCGCCCAGAGCTCTAAACAAAAAGGAAACTAATTTAGAGTATTAACATGAACACATATCAAACGTCTATGGCAATTATATATTAGGAAACAAATTGATGCAATTTAGTCCATTTTACTCTTTTGTTAACAACAAGATCGTTTACATTCTAGCAGTTACACTTTTTAAATATTAAACGTTTATCATTCACACCACAATTTCTTAAAGTAGTTCCAAGCTATCTTAATATGTAAGTAATTGACAGAAATTTCGAAATTTTTGCATAACCTCAGAACTAAAAATTAAAAGATAATTATTCTGAACTAACTCTAATCTATAGATCATAATTATAGTATCTACCGCAAATGATAGTTGTATAGCCAACCGATAAAATGTAGCAGATAAACCTAGTATTCGGCATTTCAAATATTAACCTTCAATACATATGTACCTCCTTCCATTTATACAGCAATATCTGGCTTAGTACGGCTAACGTGTGCCAAGATAAAAACCGTACTATGCGAAATCTCACTGATCAATGATTAATATAATGAGTTTTAATGGAATGCCTAACAATACGATAATATACTCATATTTCACGTAACAACAAAGGTATTCTATCAAAAACGTATGTAATAAACACAATTTTGAAGTAGGAGCATATACTGAAAGTCAAAAACACTTTAAATTAAACAAAATTTCAATTTTATTGATTTATTTTATAACTTGCCGCTGAAAGCTATACTTCCGGACGTGTTTATGCATTTGACTGGGGATCAAAATAGCCCTGCGTGAAAATAACGTTGCAGAAAAAAAAGAACCTCGTAAAAATAGCATCGTATAAAAATAAAACGGCGTAAAGATATAGCCGCGTAAAAATTGCACCGCGTACAAATAGCGCTACGTAAAAATAGAATCTTGTAAAAATACCCCCACGTGAAAATAACGCTCCATAAAAATGGGCATTGCGTAAAAATAGCATGTGTTCAAAATAACGCTGTGTAAAAATAGTGCCGCACACTATATCGCCGCGTAAAAGCATCACCACGTAAAAATAACAATGTGTAAAAATTAGCGTTGCGTAGAAATAGCGTCGGGTATATGCAACGCTCGGAAAAACTAACGCCGCTTAAAACAAGCGTTGCGTAGAAATAGTGCCGCGTGGAAATAGCGTCGGATAAAAACAACGCTCCGTAAAAATAACGTCACATTATAATAGCATTGGGTAGAAATACAGTAACGTCAAAATAACGCTGCGTAAAAATTGGCGTGTGGTAAAAATAGCCTGGGGTAAAAATAACTCTGCACAAAATAACGCCGTGTAAAAACAACTCTGCATAAAAATACCGCTACGTGAAAATAACGATGCGTAAAGTTTGGCGTTGCGTAAAAACAGCGTGGGATAAAAATAACTCTCTGTAAAAATAACTCTACATATAATGTGTAAAAATAACTTTGCATAAAAATACCGCCACGTAAAAATAACTCTGCACAAAATAAAGCTGTCTAAAATTATCTCTGCATAAAAATACCGCCATGTGAAAATAACGCTGCATAAAAATAGCATGGGATAAAAATACCTTTATGTAAAATGGCGCCGCATAATATAACGCTGCATAAAACTATCGCCACGTAAAAATAGCGCCGTGTAGAAATACAGCCACGTAAAAATATAGCTGCATAGAAAATTAGTGTTGTGTAGAAATAGCGTCGGGGATGTATAACACTAGGAAAAATTAACGCCGCTTAAAATTGGGGTTGCGTATAAATAGCGTCGGATAAAAATATCGCTGTATAAAACAGCTTCGCACAATATAACGCTTCGTAAAAATAACTGTACATAAAAATACCGCCACATGAAAATAACGCTGCTTAAAAATTGGCCTTGCATAAAAATAGCATGGCATAAAAATTACTCGCAGAAAATAACCCTGTGTAAAAATGACCCTGTATAAAAATACCGCTACGTCAAAATAACGCTGCGTAAAAATTGGCGTGTGGTAAAAATAGCCTGGGATAAAAATAACTCTGCACAAAATAACGCCGTGTAAAAACAACTCTGCATAAAAATACCGCTACGTGAAAATAACGATGCTTAAAGTTTGGCGTTGCGTAAAAACAGCGTGGGATAAAAATAACTCTCTGTAAAAATAACTCTACACATAGTGTGTAAAAATAACTTTGCATAAAAATACCGCCACGTAAAAATAACGATGCGAAAAAATTGGCGTTGCGCAAAAATAGCGTGGGATAAAAATAAATCTGCACAAAATAACGCTGTGTAAAAATAAATCTGTATAAAAATACCGTCACGTAAAAATAACGCTTCGTAAAAATTGGCGTTGCGTAAAAATAGCGCCGCACAATATAACGCTGCGTAAAACTAACGCCGCCTTAAACTAGCGTTGCGTAGAAATAGCACAGCGTGAAAATAACGACGGATAAAATTAGCTTTGGGTAGAAAATGCGTCTCATGGTAATAGCATGCGGTAAAAATAAGGTTGCGTAAAAATAGCACCGCCTATAAATAACTCCGCGTAAAAATGTCGAATATGGTACCTTCAGAAATAGCACCGGATGAAAATATTGGTGGAAAAAAGAGCGCTTACACAAAGAACAGTATAAAGAAACATCTACAACAACATAATTTACTTTCGTTTGCAACTTGGTATAACGTTTTTGTGATATATTTCACATTTAACTCTAGCAACTTGTGATAACTGCACTATCAATACTAGTCTCGTTGATATGTCTTAGGAGGAGTAGGAACTCATGGAGGACCTTGCCAACACAACATTAATATTGTAACCAATTTTACAAAAGTGATGCTGCAAAGCTAATTCTCTGCGACTAATGATAAGCGGTAGGAGCAGAAAGAAATAGTAAAAATTCACATAGGACTTCATCCTAATGCTGTTATAGCTAATCCTTAATTTAGTACATCAGCTCTTCTCTTAATCCTGCAGCCAACTTTACCTCAGTAATGCACAGCAGCATTACAATAGCTGTAATAAGCTGCCGCAAAAAAGGAAAATTGTAAGGAAGCATAAGCTTGTACACATATTATTACGTAGTTGACAGAAGACAATATCTTTGATAAGATAATACACAACAGGAGCACTAAAAAGTAAAAAGTAATAAAACATTTATAGGCGGCGTTGCTATACTTAACATACAGCTGTTACGTAATTTTCAAAATTAAATATGTAATGCATTCTGTAGACAATTTGAATTGAATGATATCACTTCAGCATAGCTTTTCACACTTGGTGATAAGTCTAAACCTACTAAGATATAACAAATTTCATGGTAAGGCGTTACCATAACTAAGATCCATAACTTTTTAAATATAAGCCCTATAAAAATATTGATTCTGTAGCCAACTCTGGCGTCTATTTTACACAGTAGCAACATTACATTTGGCGATACGCCATAACGTAAAAATGGGAGGGTTACCCTGCCCAAAAATTGAAACCTGCCAAGTGGATTATCCATTATTCAGAAATTTCTCAAATTAGAAATGATTTTCTTTAAAAATAAAATATTTTTAGAATACTTAACTAATTTATTCCATTAAGTTTAATTTTCATGTTAGCTTTGATATGAAGTGTATACATATATCGATATGTTTGCAAGCCAATGGAAGTGTTCCATGGTGTCAGTAAGAATTTTCAGCAAAAACTTTTTCCACGGCAATTCCTGAAAAATTTGGTCTTATTTGCTATTTGCTTATTGGCAGCCTAAAAAATAGGTATATAGTTTGTTATGCCATGTTTTTCAGCGAGTTGTGTTTTCAAAAAATAACAAATATGATTGATGGGAAGGCATTTTTAAACATATTTAAGCTATATTATCTAAAGTTTTCAGAGAATTTCCTAACCGAGGACAAGGTTAGTTTATGATACTATACTTTCCTGTTACTAAAAGCCTACACGCATTTTTATGAATAACATTTTTACGTTGGTACTGTTTAGAATCCAACCTACGTTATCAACATTCAACCAGGGCATTGTTTGGGAAACGAAACATTACGTCTGTAAATACTGAACACAATGGGGAATATTTTCACCACCTACTACTGCAGGAGCTGCAAGAGCATATAAAACGTTGTATTTCATACTTCAAGCATTATTAGGTTGGCAGCTTCGTTTAAAAATAATATTTTTGTAATGGAAACGAGATCTCTTTTGATGAACAGTGATACACGAGCGGAATAAGAAGATAAGTAAAGAGAAACTCAGAGATTTCGATTTGGTTGTTGTTATTATTGTTAACGGTATTGTTATATGTAAGTCGCCGTTCGGTTATCATCTCCACGATATAATCGAGTTTTCTGATAAAGCTGTTTTCTCCTGCAACAGAACAACGGCATTGTGTGTCTTACAGCTCACATTAATGAGCTAACAGTATCCTTCGAATAGACATTTTGCTGCTGGCCATCTTGCCTCGCATTGTGACGTTTGTTCCAAACTAAACCCTATTCCGCGCACAATACCCATCCTATGTCAAAAATATTAGTTCAGACATATCGGCTAGAATTCGCCTAAACCACGATTAATCAAACGTGCAACTTGGTATGTTAATTATACATCCTTGTGATCTACAATAAAGAAGCAAATTTATTATTCAAAATTATAATTGATATTTTTCATTACCATAGGCAAGCAGTTTGACTGACAAGCGTATAAAGTAGAAGCTATTTAGTTTCTAACGAGCTTCTAACAGGCTAATTGTGTAGGCTTTTACGGCTTAAACCCGCTTAATAAGCCTTTTTTACCTGGGTGGCTACTCGTATCATAAACCCGGACCTACAGGGGAACCGAAAACCACCGGAATTCAAACAAATACACCCCAGAGTGATAATACTGAACATACTCGTATTTTATTTGACATTCACGATTCACAATAATTGTGAAACATTTTTAGGTACCTCTACACCTTATAATTATTATAAGGTGTAGAGGTACCTAAAAATGTGTATAACAAAAAGGTTTTAATCACACCAATATTTGTACTTGATCCAAATTTGCCGCATACGCTTCGCCAACAATCAGTAGTCGCGTCACGTTTCGCCAATACCACGATTCGCTGCCAGGTACGATTCGGTTGTAACCAAACGAACCATTTGTATATTACAAACGAAAAGATGGAGAGAATGAATAAATACAAATATCTTGGAACAATAGTAAATGACAAGAATGAATATACAAAAGAAATAATCATTAGAGCAGAAAAAGCGAAAAGTGCGTTTATAGAATTAGATTACTTAAATGTTATATCTATTCTATATACTTCTATATGGAATGGAAGCGTGTACTGTAAGCAAATACTGCAAGCAAATACTGCATGAATAAAATAGATGCTTTCAAAATGCGGATTTACAGAAGGATCCTGAAAATCGCCTGGACACACAGAGTTTCTAACATGGAAGTGCTTAGAAGAATGAATAAAGATAAAGAAATCATATTGAACATGAAACAACGAAAGTTACAATATTTTGGGCACATTATGCGGGGACAGAAATGCCAACTTTTGCAAGTTATTATGCAGGGAAATCCAAGGAAAAAGAGGTGTTGGTAGGAGAAGGCTGTCATGGCTGAGGAACCTAAGAGAGTGGTGCAATTGCATATTTAGAGCAGCTGTATACAAAGTAAAAATTGCCATGATGGTGGCCAAACTTCGTAGCGGGGACGGCACGAGAAGAAAAAGAAGTAAGTTAGCTAATTCAAATCACTTTTAAGTTGTTCAGTAGAAAACCAAAAAATGACATAGATTTCGGGATCTCAAATGAGCAACTACAGACAAAAGTAGTTTTGAAAATATTAAGCTTAATATACCGTTAGTCAGAAACGGCTTCCTAGATTTATATGAAATCTAATCGTGCCGCGGTGCATTGGCGAGCCGAACCGCAGCCAGTCTTGCCGCGGCTAATCGTGCCGAGGCGAGTCGTGGCGCGGCGAATCGTGTTTCGAGGTATGGTGCTTTGCGGCAAAGTGTTAGTTGGCGAATCGTACGGTTCCTGCAAGTATAAAATTTTCATGTATAGAGAAACGAATTGTACTGTAACAAATTTCTTGCTTTTTTTTATAAAAACATTTGAAACATATACCAGTCTTGTTCAACTGAACCCATTTTTGATCAACTTGGTCTTGAAAGCAAATGCAATATTTCAAATGACGGTTGCTAATGTTAGTACTGTTTGTAAGTAACATATTAATACGTTTCTGGCGTTTGAATTTGATTCTAACTTTTAAAACTTCCATTTTGAAATTGCGTTTATTGTTGAAAATCCGTCCAAGGTTGATCAGCGTGCGGTCCTACAATATTTATGCGCCGAGGGTTCATACGCGAAAGCAAGCAGAATTAATCAATTTGTGGAACAAGTACACAGAATTTTTACGTCCAGCTTACCTAGGTATGTCAATCATCCGTCGGCGTGAAAAAAAGAAAAATGTCTACACTAAACAGGAAACTGGATACATACGATGCTAGTAACATCAAAACAGCTCCCGGAATCAGGTTTTCATAAACTTCGTTAATAGAGAAATTAGGTACCTAGAAGATAGGAATACATAATTTATAATATAGTTGCATTTTCATAATAATTTGATTGGTTACAACGAGTGCGATAACTGGCAAATAAACGAACCTTAAAGTATTGCATTGCGTGACATCAGTGGTTCGCAAACATTTTTAAAGCGCGACCTCCGTTTGGCCAAAATTTTTCTCGCGACTTCCCTCTTGTAGTACTCAATTTCATTCAGAATTAGCGGCTCAACGGCCAACTGAGGTCATTTATTATCAAGACGCGCAATTTATTTACTTGTGTTTCCGTAAATTTCCGCCATGGAATAATCTGAAAAATCCATGTTGCTGAATATAAGAAGCGGGCCGCGATGAGATTCGCCATCATTTCACAATTGTGTGGTGTACTGCTGACTGCGTGTTGAGTGCAATAAATCGATAACATATTTAATGTACGTTCAAAGTACTAATAAATACGAGATTGACTGTGGAAAATGGGTTGCTATACGCACCGATGGCGCCAAGGCTGTGACAGGACATCGATCTGGTCCTATTGCCAGATTAAAAGAGGTAATGCCAAATGCTATATCGTAACAATGTGTTTTTTTACATTAAGAAGCTCTTGCGTCAAAATTTTTACCTTTTGAAAAGGATTGTGTTTTGAAAATGTCATGAAAGTGGTAAATTACATTAACGGAAAAACATTGCGGACTCGTATTTTTCGAAAATTTGTGAAGACATGGGTTTTTTATACGCAAATCTTATTTTCATACAGAAGTAAAATGTCTTGCGAGGTTAACGTCTCGAAAACAGTTTTCCAGTTAAAAGCAGAACTTTTGATGTACCTGCAAGATGATGAGAAATCGGAATATGAGAACATATTTCTCAATTTCATCTGGCTTTCTGGCTTCTTAGGCTGGTTTTTTTCGCTGGTACTTTGGAACACTTAACTACTCTGAATAGCAGATATGAACATAATAAAAACCGCGGACAAAATTAACGGATTTAGGAAGAAACTTGATTGCAATAAAGAAGTTTGATTCATTCCAGGGCGTTCAAGAGTTCATGGACGACTTAGTTAATGATGATAATATGATAAATTCTGAGCACGTTTTTGCAGATATGCAAGTTAGTTTGCACAATTAAAACAACAGCTCCCTAAAAATTTCCTGAATTCTGAATTCGTTTTTATACAATTCCGTTAAACAAGCTGAAATTTCGACAAACGTGAAAGAAAAACTTATTGAAATATCATGTGATGGAATGTTGAAACTAGACATCTTTTCCCAGAGCGTAGATCAATTTTGGACCAAAAGCACGCAGGAATACCCCGAGCTTGCGAACAAAGCTATAAAGTTTGTGGTTCCGTTTGCTACATCATGTTTGTGCGAATTAAGTTTCTCTTCCATGACTGCCATCAAAATAAAAGTAAAAATTTCCTCGAACTTGAAAATGATAATATTTTGTGTGTATCGAATACAGAGACCAGATTTGAAAGCTAGTTTTTAAAAACAGGCACATACATAGTGTTGATGTTCTTAGTTTGCAACTTGTATTATGTTTACAGTTAGTTATGTTTAGGTTCTTGCACGTATTCAAATTTGTAATATTTTAAGTTTTGATTTATATTTGTTTACTTTGTGGTAGGCACGCATACATGTTTTGAAAAGGCATTTGGTTTAATTTTCGAAATCCTCCCGTGACTCTCCTCTCCCTATATCGCGACTCCCAAGGGGGTCCCAACCCACACTTTGGGAACCACTGCGTTTGATAACCGAATGTGGAATCGGTATGCGTTTCCCAATACTAGAATCGGATACTAGAAATAAAAATCGTTTTTGATTGTGGAGTCAGAAAGTGGTTCTCATTCAGGGCTTTGAATGTGTGATAGTATTCTGATTTACCAACCATTATTTTGAACAGCAATAACCCAACAATTATTTATTATGTACATGGAGTGTTGTATGGCTCATATTTATAAAATTCTCATAAAATTTTATTCTAACTTGAGTAATTTACCACCCTTTACAGTGTCTTAATAAGCTTGTAGAATCAAGAAGTGAAATCATAATTTTGTTGGGTTTTTGACGGCAGCATTGCATGATGGATGTATCAACCAAATATCTTCATCATCTTGCTATTGCGGTCTAACAAAATATGAATTGTTTTTATGTAGGACCCACATTAAATCTTTAATCTTCCTTACGAATTGTTTAGGAATTGAAACGGGGGTCCGTAGAGGTGGAAGGACAAAATTATGATGGCGCAAATGAACTCCGTCGCGTCCCTATTTTAATCCAAAGTTGCAAATTGATGACCCAACCTTAATATCCAGAAATGATAAGCAGCCCTAAGTCAGTCGTAAAGCAGCGGCCCCTTCCAGCGTTAGCAGAAATAATAATTAAAATGGTTCCTATGGATCCCCTGCCTGTGCTTAGGACGAATTACCAGCGAAACAAAACGTGATAAATCTCACACATGGATATAACTCTAAACTTTATAGTGCCGTTTCCCGTAACAGCGATCCCGGGTCGCGGCAGCGCTACATTATCCACTTTATATAAATTATGAAATTTAAAAATCTAAGCGTGCATCGTATATCTCTGTAAAGGCCAAGTTTGCAGTGTGAAATGTGCTAGCGCTCTTAAACTTCCTGTTTAGTTAAGAGAGCCGCGCTTGTAAAACTCCGGTAAATCTAAAAATTTTATTGCGCTTTATCAGATCTTCACACCGCTCTATCCGTTGCTTTGAAAGAATTAATTGTATTGCAAGTAAATTACCGCAATCTCACGGCGCAATCTCAGGAATCCAAAAAGACTTTTAAGTTTATGTCATATGGCAACGTGAGAAAATCCGTAGACAGGACCCAATAGCCGCGGCCGCTGTCTTCTTCCTGCTTATTATTTAACTCTTAATGGGCATACTTCATCTTTTTGTACTCGAAATTGAATTATTGCTCTAAAGAAAACGGTACGGCCTTCATCTCGCAAGGTTTTTACTAAGCAAGGACGGTTCAGCTAACACGGAATTTTTTTGTATATGTAAGATGGCATCAGCAATTACAAGAAGGTTTGATGTGAAAAGAAGATAATTGTTCAAATTGTAATAAAACGTATCCTAATTTCCGTTCGAATTATATTAATTAACGTAAAGTTTTATTGCTAGTGCATTGATACTGATCTGACCAGTGACCATTGGTTTTATTTCCCAAAACCGTACCTCTACAAGATTTGTTTTAATCTGATTTAGATCAATTAAATTTGTTCAATATTAAAAAACTGCTCTGTGAAGTTGCATCTTTCCTGTAGAAGTTAAAAATAATTAGATTTCTTAATTAGAGGATATTTAACACTCAGTTAATTTTTTATAAAACTAATATCCTCCACTTCGTGGCATTCTGGTGGGCAGGAAGCTTTAATATGTTCCTAAGCTTCGTATGATTATGTTTTGGTTCTCTAAACGTGAACAATGAGGATACATAACAGAGATGTTAAAAATAACTAAAAGGTGAAGATATGGTGCATAGAAATGAGCATGGAAGATAAGGAGAGTAAGAATGATACACAGGCAGTGGAGAGTGGAGAGTGGAGGGATTTAATAGGGGATGATTAAGCATAAGTTGTGAAGACTTAACTACACAAAGGAAGAATTGAGAGAAGAAGAAATTGTGTTAAAAAAAAATGTAATGAAAACCTATGGTTTAGATGCGAAAAACCAAAAAAGTATAGAACAAAGAAGAACGATACATGGTTAGGAAGGAAAGGGATGTGTGTAAAAAATAAAGTAAGAGCTAAGAAGAGAAGCTGATGGTGCAACAGGCGAGAAGAAAAAGCAATGGAACCATAGAGAAATTGATTAAGTAAGCCGTAGAAGATTCACAACCAGATATAATGAATAAAGGGATCTGTCAGATGTAAGTTAAAGGCATGGTAGGTACACGATAAGCGGGACCGCGGTGGTCGAGTGCGAGAACGCATTGGCCACTCGAGGTCACAGTAAATGCAGTAGCTCCGTTGGGGCGATCGAATCCCGACTGGGGCGATCGCATTTGCTTAGTTAAGTTTAGGGTGCATGTTGCATGAATGTTTAGTGTGTAAGGGACGCCCGCACCCTCCTGAAGTAGAGAATAGATAAAGATGAGCAAATAGAAAGTGGCGAAATAGGGAGAAGAAAATATAAGAACAATGAAAGTGTGTGAGAGATAGAAATAAGAAGGGATGATAGGGACAAAACAAGAATTAGACAGAGGAAATGACAGTGAAAAAAAATGCCAGAATGAAAGAGGAAGGTAAGAAAATTGAGATATTGACAGGATGGAAAAACAATTCAAAAAAAGGAAAGAATGCTTAAAATAGAGAAAGAAGTAGCGAAAATAAATATAAAACAAACAATTGAGGGAGAAATGGTACTCAGAAAGTGTGATTGAGAGGGATAGTGCACGAGAGAATTGAAGCAAAGTTTAGGTGAGGCGATAGAAACAAGACGACAGTAGTAGAAACAGAAAACGGCAGAAACGGAGCAAATAAATACGGTTGAACAAAGAGAAATGGTGAATTTATGCCATAGTTGGAGTGGTGTGTGAGATAGAAATGAGAAGTGATTATGTGTAAGAGAACTCGCGATGTCATAAAGGGGACAATGGAAAGAGGGTTGAAAGATGATAGAAACAAAAGTTGAAGCGTGGTGATATGGGAACGAAAGAGGGGCACAAAATGGTAATGACAACATAAGGGCACAAGAAAGAAATTCTCACAAAACAAAAATGACAAACGGAGGGAATAAGTAAGTTTGAGTAGAGAGAACATGGTGAATCTATGGTTAGGGTGCTGTGTGAAATAGAAATGAGAAGATATCGCAGTATGAAATAGACTACAAAGGATGGGCCAAGCAAGACTGGGAACATTTAAAAAGCGGCAGGTTGGAAACAATTATTCAAGCAAAAGAAGGAATACGTGAGATAGAAAGAGGAAAAACGCAACTGTTAAATGCAAATGGTTAAGTACGGGCTGCACTGAAGAATCCGACTTCAATGGTTTTTTACACGACTGTTTCCTTTCGGAAGGCAATAGCAAACCGCTGAGGTACTTCTGTCAAGAGCACCTTTTCTAGAGAAGTGTAAACACTTCTAGCTGTTCGGAGTTCGCGTCAAACAATAGGTCCTCTATGTTTGTGTAAATTACTTTACACGCACCCCACAGGCATAGGAGAGATCACTACGCCCTCTACAGAGCCAAATAGCTGTAGAGAGTTAGAACGATAATCTGACAAAGGAAAGGCTAAAGGAAGAGAGGAAAACGACTTAGTGCAAGAAGGCAATGAACGACATAGTAAGAGAGAAAGTTATTAAGCAGGATAGGGGGATATTGAGTAAATACAATAAACGGGAGAAGTGTGAGAGATACAAATAACAAGTTATGATCGGCATAGAACAAGCGTTAGAGATCTGAAGGCAAAATACAAAATCGGTAGGAAGACGCAAGCCAATTAACAAAACAATGGTGGAGATAGAGAGGGGACGTAAGGATCAGAAGAATTGGAACATTGTATTCGTGAAAAGAAGAGAGACAAATGGGATGGGATGATAACAACAAGAAGAATTACTGAAGGAAGTAAATGATAGGAGATGATGGCTTAAAGAGAAGAGATACAATAGAGAGGCAGAAAGTGATAGAGAGAACGAGAGGATTGAAAAAGTAAATTTACCATGGTAGCTCAAGGAAATGCGTGGCATAAGCAAGAACAGATGGTAGTAAAAAGCGACAGAATATAACAAAGAAGGTGTAAAGAGAGAGGAGGATGGAGGGGGGAGAGGGAGAGTGAGACGAGAATATTTTAAAATTAGAAGAAAGTAACAAACCAAAACCTGAAATGGCTTGAAATTATTCAAACTGATTTAAATCACTTCACATTAGCTCGAGCAGTAATTATGCTTAGACCCAATGAATTTTATTTCCGTATTCTTTAATTTGGAGTTGAATTTATTTACAAAAATTAAACATTTAACATTCCCAACCTCGGCACGAATTTATCATCCAAGGAATTTGATGGAATGTTAGGATAACCGGCGAACAGCCATTAGAGACAAGATAAGCGAACTGTTGCCGTTGCATCTCATTTCAAAGCGCTGGCAATCAACACCTGCGAAACTGGCAGTAGTTTAGTAGTTGCTGCTTGCCCAATTCTGGTCGAGTCAAGATAATTCGTGCGAGGACAAGCCTGGTAATTGCGGCACTGTTATTAATTTCGTAACCATAATAATCATCCGCACAATAGATGCTAACGACTTTTGAATGCGATACCTATCCAAACAACATACGTTTGAAATCTAGATAATAAGACGTGGAGTTTTCGATCCGCTGACACCGCTGAATACAACCAGTAGGTAGTAGTGACGGATAATTATTTTAAGAAAACAATTTTCAGTGAGGAGGAAGTTTAAAGTACCGAATTACAGGCTGTGCTCCCTAATTACAAGTTGTTTTTGACGGCCTCTTAAACTTGTTTTTAACTAGCGCCCTGAACGTTGTTTCACATCTCACGCACGCATAACGTCTTCGGGAGAGACTCTAGTGCCATTTAAGCCCGAAAAAAATCGTGTGAAGGAAAATTAATGCGAGCCCCAGAAGCGAAACATGTAAATGATTCGAACGTTTCAGATCTTGATTGTTATTCTTAATTATATTATAATTAACATAACGATCATTACAAGCAAGCATTCTTCTGTTATCAGGAAATCACGATCAAACTGCCGGTTCCTCGTACTAGACGAGTTGTCGACGGGGACTAAAGAAAGCACTTGCTAGGATGCGTGGTCATCCTTCAATAAGAGAACTGCATATTCGTAATTAATTCTCAACTAAATTTAATTATATCTACAGACGGTACTAATTAGTAAAATTTTAGTTCTGTAAGCATCGTGTTTATAGTGTAGAAAGTCATAATTTAGTTGTTATTTATGAGAGGAACGAATAAGTACGTGAGCGCAGGAAAAAGATGGAAAGACGAGGTGCAGTTGCTTGTTTAGAATTTTATTATTTTATCGTATCACATTACATAAATCTTAACGAGGGGAAGACAGTGTAATTGCTTGTTTTATTTTCAAGGCCCTAATTGAAGTATGCCAAATATGTTCTTACTAATTACGTGTTTCTGTGTAGGTTTGCGACATATTCCAAAACAAAATGTATTTTGAAAAGATTGGAAGAACAAAAAATAATTAGAAAGATAATACTGTAATGTTAAAGTTTTAATAGATTTTGTACCTTGGGGAGGGGGGATAAGGTAAGCATATATGGTTCACTTAACTGGTGGTAACTTAAGTAAGTACTAAGCCAACGTGAAAAAAATATTGATTATAGAACGATCGCTACACGGAATTAATGAAAATGTAGTGTTTACCATTTAAATTCCATCTTTCAACTACTAGGATCGAACGGTAGCGCCTCCACCATAATGTCACGTATAGTTTTACTCAATTTTCTTAGTTTGAAGGTTAATATCGTAAATACGCCTGGATCGCAAAAACTTACGAAAATACTAAACTGATGTAAATAAAGATGGAACGATTGTTATTAAGAGTTAAATAAAAGTACCATTATTTAAACCACATTTTAAAACGTATCCAAGCGATGCATGCGAATCACGAGAGTACTGTCGGGAATGTATCAGGATCGATGCCCAGCAACTCCACCAAAATATCACCTTATAGTTTTAGTTACGTTACTATTTCAATCCCATAATCAAGTATCTCCAAGGAATTAAGACGGAGACTTCACAGTCTGTCAAGAATCAGTAATGATCTTTGAGCACACCGAACTAATATGTCATTGTTTCATTCAAAAAATTGTATTTAAGCTACTTTATACTATGATATTGTTTAACTTTTTGGCAATGTATTGTTCACACATGAAAATGTACGCGCCTTTGGCCAAATAAAGCGTCGCTATCTCAATACAAAAAATCGTTCTTATAATCACATAAATCATGTAGTCTCAATAAATTTCCAAATTGATGGTGAAATACAGCACAAGCTCGATAACGTGAACTAATTCAGACCGGAGTGTGTTCACATTAGCGAGCATAATTTTATTAATCGGCAAATTATTAAAAGAAGCGTTTAATAACACAATTAATATTTTTTTGCTAATTGTGTCACTCCCCCACCTAGTGCAATCTCGCCTATGATTTTCACTTTGTCACTCAATCTTAAACCCTTTCTTTTATTGGATGTGGATGCCATAGTCGTAATGCATAAACGCATGCGATATGCCTGGCTTAAGTTTAACAACGCCTGAAATGAAATCAGCGTTGTTCCTACAAATAATGTTCTGAGAGTCACGGAAGTCACATCATAAAAACAATAAAAAACGAAGTGTTTACGTTATCGAGCTGTACAGGTTGTTTACGTTATCGGGCGTTCTATTTGATCCTATAGCAAGAATTTTGTGCTTACATTAGCGCGATGTTTCCATTATCGGGTGTTTACGTTATCGAGCGTCTGCTGTATTTCACTTAACGAAACTGTATTAATTTAAAGTCTAAAATGTCTTATTAGGAAACGCAATACAGCTTACAATGTAGAATATTCCAAAATAATGTGAATAGTAGGACCCTACCAATTTTAGGAAGAACTTGACCAATATTGTGGAAGCATCTGATAAAACGTAGAGGGTGTTTAAACAAAATCCTGATTAAGTAGGCGGATATTGAATTTTATTAACCGGAGTCGTAGCTTTCTTTGCAACACACTTCGGTTGACGGCTGCTCAGTGGGCATGGGACATTTGACAATTCACTTCGCAGTTGTCTAATGTGATTTTATTGTTGTGCTTTTTCTTTGCAACTGTACAACAATGGTTGTGGAATATGCGAGTATTTTATGATCGCCGAATGGCGCAGTGGAATCGAGATTAATGGGACTTGAAGGTATTCAGTACAGCACCACTTGGACGAATATCTGGTCGATTTCCAAATGCTACCGTTGACTATAAACAATCTCGAGAATCGTTACGCAAAACTGTTCTGTGAGAAAGGAAGCATTACTAGAAAGAAGGATAGTGGGTGCCCATGTAAACGTGCCTGCCTCTTAAAACTCTCGGTGTTTCTAGGGAAATGATGAAAAATGGTCAATTGTCGGCATCTTGTATAATAAATTGCGAGGGAAAAACAAGGGGTAGCAGAGTCTTAAGAAGGGTCAGCAACGGCAGTCTATAAGGGGCAGTGTTGTTGGTAGTTAGACGTAAGCTTTCACTTGAGTGTACAGCGATGTTGACTGCTACAAACACGATGAAATGATCTCCAGGCCTCCCCCACCAATTTCATTGTGGTGGTGGTAATGCGCAATGTTCACTCAAAGCAAGCTTAAAGCGGCAAGCTGTAACTGATTGCGATGCGCTTATCCTCTAAGCTGAGGGAAGGTGCATATTTAGTGTTACCGGCAAATTTAAAGGAACGGAGATAAATTCGAATTTTTTTCATTAATTTCTTTTTTTTTTATTGACTAGGTCTAGACAGCGTCGAAGTTCCTACTACAAATTGTCATTGGTTGAAATGTTTGCCAAAAATTGCAAGTTGTAATGACATCTCTGTAAGTTGTGTTGTATGCTGTATTAAGTGTTGCTTTAAATTTGAAACGCTTATTTTCTATAGATGAAAGTTTGTATTTTTTGATAAGTAATCGTTTAAATTTGGTTTTTTTTTGTTTGCTATTGTCAATTTGATTGTAAACCAGTTCATAATGGGTGATTTAGCACCGACTGATATCGCTAGAGCTATAGCAATGATCGAAAATGGTGGAACTTACAGGGAGGTTGCCCAAATGTTTGGCAAATCAAAATCGACGATTCATCGTAGTGTTACACGTTGAAGGCAGACTGGATTGTATGTGAGAAGACGAGGTCAGGGCAGAAAACGCTCAAGCACTGCCATAGATGATCGATTTATAACGTTGCAAACACTCCAAAACAGACGTCAAACGGCAATTCAAACAAGAAACGTACTGGAAGAAGTTCGTGGAACCATCGTAAGTGAGCGTTCAGTCAGAACAAGACTCAAAGAAGTTGGTTTGAACTCGTATGTGCCAATAAAAGCCCCAAAACTTCAGAGACGACATCGAGTAGCGCGACTAGACTTTGCCCGAGAATACCAAAATTGGAATTACGATCAGTGGGGTCAAGTTTTGTTCAGGGATGAGAGCCGTTTCTGCGTAAATTCTATTGACGGCAGGGAAAGATTGTATGGACGTCAAGGAGAACAAAATTCACGATTTAATTTCACTCATACTCTCTCTTTTGGTAGGGGCACAGTTATGGTGTGGGGCGGCATATGTTTAGGGGCACGCACAGAGTTGGTGGTGGTTGAAGGCGGCGCTTTAAATGCGGATAGGTACATTAGGGATATTCTGCAAGACCATGTGGTACCTATCGTCCCACATATCGAGGAAAATTTTGTTTTAATGCAAGACAATGCTCGGCCGCATGTCGATCTCTGTGTAATCGCCTTTTTAAACCAAGTGGGTGTAAGGAAAATGAATTGGCCAGCATGTTCTCCGGACTTGAATCAGATTGAACATGTCTGGGACATGCTAGGCAGACGACTCAGGTCAAGAATTCTTGCTGTCCAAAACACAGAAGATGTGAAAGCTGCTTTAATTGAAACATGGGACAATATGCCTCAAGAAATGATCGACGGCGTCATCAGAAGTATGGGAAGACGGATGACTGCAGTCATAAGGGCTCGTGGGAGCAACACGCGTTATTGAAAAAAATAATCCGTGTAATTTTTCTTATTCATTAGATGTTTGAAACAAGTCAAAGTGTATAATTCTTCTATTGCAAAAACGCTATTTTTTGTTTTATTTTTTAACAGGTTTCACAGTTGCACAAAGCTTTGTAAAAGGAACTGCAATTAGTTAGCTTAACTTCGTTTTAAGAGATTCCGTTGAAATTGCTACAAAAAAGTTTCACGGAGAAAAACAATTCGAATTATCTCCGTTCCTTTAAATTTGCCGGTGTGTGTATAAAGACGGGCTGCAATGGCAATATCAGCTAATATAAGCAGTGGCGTCGCTGTCGAGGTTATGCATTATGTCCTACGAAGTGTTATATGTGTTTACCCGAATGGTTGCATATTATCTACTTATTATTATATATGGTTTATATCACATGAAGTGTCATATGTGTTTACCCAAAAGGTTACGTCTTATCTACTTGTTATTATATGTCGTTTGCAAGCACTGGGTCCTATTATTGTTGTTATACAAGGTTGGTGTATCTATGTAAGTAAGTTGTTGGAAACAGTAGTGTAGTGAATATAAGTAGCTATACGAGTAGATAATGTGCGTGGCATTAATAATCATTATTTACCTAGCAGTCATTCGGGGGAGGAAGTCAGTCGGCAGAGGTTGCATCGAAAATACGCTTATGTCGAATTATTATTATTATGAATGCAACATGTATGCCAGGAGGGCATCGACTGACTTTTACGTGACGGTGGGGACACTAAATATACTCTCCTCTTCGCATGTGGGGCTGAAGGAGCACTCCTCCCATCCCAATCCAGGCGCAGGGGGCCTGAGGACCCCCAGTGAGTACAACTGTCAAATATTTATTGACAGATCATTACGTCTGGGTTTTATTATCTGTTGCATTTCACCTGCGTACCGTTTGTTTACCCCGGAACTGCATAAATGAAATGCAGAAGCGCGGCAACAGAATCCAAATTTAAAATTCAGTAATGTTTGTTCGCCCCCCGTCAGGTCGACCCTAACAGAATCAACAAAGTGGTTTTTCAATGCAAAGTGAAGTTTGTTGAAGTTCCATTTTCAACTGTTTTTGAAGGTCGCACATGTTACAGTTCTTAAAGGTCACATTGTACAATGTGAAAGGTTTCATTATTGCAATGGTTGTTATTAACGGCTACATCTAAAATTGTAAAAAAAATGACTTCAGCTAATAAACATACCGTGGAATTCCTTTGCGTTTGTTTACGTTTATATGAACGGTGCTTCTATTGACATTAAATACTTGGAAGTTTATGTCTAATCTTCAGCGTGTTTGTCAAGAATTTATCACACCGCATGTGATTGCATTATATTATCTAACGACTCCCATCAGACACAGTAATGCGTTTTATTTTATGCACGGCTGAATACGTCATTATATCGTTAAAGAGCATTAAGAGAAAACCTCCGTACTATGCTTTTATATTTTTATCATTAGTGTTTATTTTCTTTTATAATATGCGGAGGCGTGGCGGGCTAATGGAAGCCTTACTTTTTATTGAAGTACAGAAACTTTATGACTTGATTACGATTATTATTATTTTTATTTAATATTTAGGAACGTTTGACTTTTTGGCTGAATTATAGGCTATTTTATCATTATTTGATTGCTGTTACATTTATAGTTTTATTGTGACTTTAACAATCTTTTTTTCTTTCAGGTAAGCGTCTGCAAATGACAACTATATTATCTAACGAGCGCAAGAGACTGGTAAGGTTCTACAATATCTTGACGTGTTAGGTTTATCGCCTTACAAACATCAATTACTATCGGCATTAACTCTGATAGATTGCAATTAAAGCTAAAGACATGTCAAACAACAGTTTCGCGAGTTCGACTCCTACTTAGAACCAACATTTTTATGTTTAAGAGATTTTGCTTCTAAGCCTTATAGCATCAGTAATGGCAACTACGTCACTAGCGGCAAGTGTGTTCGAAATTGTCGCAGAGGTAATTAGTGTTAATTTTAATTAATTATCACTGCTGATTAGGGTTACCACGAACACTAGAATCATGGCAGTTTTGGGAATATTAGGTAGTTATAATAAGATAAAATGCCGTTTTTGTTGCAATTTGAGTCGGAAACAGTTGATTTTATTTAAAGTTTGCTGTAACTACTGCTACTAAAGCTTACCATCAACATTAGAAAATATACAGTGTGGAAATTAAGAAGATAGAGAAAAAATCTACGAGGGTGTAGCAATAATTTAAACCCCGCTAACTACTGTTAATTTCATTCATGCTTACTATTTGAAATCTAAGGTCGCTTTTCTTGAATTTTTTATTATGTAATCTATTCAAAATTTTATACCGTTGAAAGCAGGTTAAAAAACTCTACCTAAATAAAAATTAGAAAATATAGGTTGCCCTTTAAAAAAATATTGATAAACTCATAACTTTTTCAAAAATGAATGATAAAATCTAAAAATAACTATTTCATATGCGCGCTGTAATTTAGATCGCTACACCCCTTTTAGATTTTTTCTCTATCACAAACCTTAACGGATTTAACGAATTTATCCGCTACTTAATTTCCACACTGTATGGTAACAAATGTTGGTAATAATTTTTCGCACAACTTAATTTAATCTGAAATGTGGTTTTTGCTGCAAATTCGGACAAAATTTATTCAAATCTCTTTCGGGTAGGGTTATTTTTATTTTTAACAATCACCGAAAAGCTCTCGGCGGGACTACCGAAACGTCCACCTCGGCCAGCCCCCTGCATTTTTTTTGTATATCACCCTTCATCGATTTTCGAAAGTTTCGATTTTTTACGATTTGATGGAGTGTTCGACCACCACTCGACATTCCCACCGAACGAACTACAAGTGTGCCGAAAATTTCGGATGGGGGCGGGGGAGAAAATACGAGGTGACGCACCTTTCCGTCCGAGCGCCGTGAAAGTCTGGCGGTTTTAAATAAGCGGTGGCGATTTTCGTTTTTGATAAACGGCCGTTTTGACCCCCCCCCCAAGGTTTAATTGCGTGTCTTGGAACGGTTTTGACAGCGGATCTTTGGAACATTAATTCACGCCACCCGTTAGCGTATACGCGGTTTTTGTGACTTACTATTAAACGCTCAAAAATCAATCGGAAGACAGATATTGCTACAAATGTTAATAGTAATATTTCCTGCATTCTAACTGGATGTGAAATGTCGATGTTGTTGTAAATTCGAGCGTTTTTGGGTCAAATCTGTCCGAGGACCAGCTATTATTCTTTTTTATTAATATTAAATACTGCTGTTGACGTGATAATCAAAGATAGGCGATAGATAATCATACAAATGTTAATAATAATTTTTGTGCAACATAATTTTATGTGCAATGTCGGGTTTGCTGTAAATTCAAGCATTGTTGATTTAAATCTCTTTCGGATAAGGTTTTTTTGATTTTTAATTAATAGTGGAAACCACCATGCAGTCTTACCATCATCAACAGCAGGCGATAGGCATTGGTGGAAATGCAAGTAATACATTTTTGTGAAAGATATCGATTTTGATGCAGAATTGCCATTGTCGATTTCAAATCACTCTCAGAGTTTGTTTTTTAATTCAAATTAATTTTAATTAATATTACTGTTACGGATTACAGCAGATGCACATTTATGCAAATGTTTATAATTTTTACCCAACCTAATTTTACGTGAAATGGTAATTTTGTTGCATGGTTGGATATAATCACCCTGGGGTACAGTTATTTTTATTTTTAATTAATATTAAGTGTTGTTGTTACGACTTATCATCAACAGTAGTATATAGATATTGCTACAAATATCAGTAGTAATGCTTCCTCGTTTTATCTGAAATATTGTATTGTTATGAATTAAAGCAGTTTGGTCAAATCTCCGCCAGGACCAGTTATTTTGATTTTTAAATATTAAATACTGCTGTTAGGGCATCTGGTCAATCTTAGGGGGATATAACTCAATACAGATATTGGTAATACTGCAACCAAACTCGATGTGCTAATATCGGCTCAAACATCGCTTGGGTGCAATTGCTTTTATTTTTAATTCATATTAAATACTGTTGTTAAGGATTATCATCAATCCTCCGTCATTCATTAACTTGTAATAAATGTAAATAATAAATTTCGTGCACCTTAATTCGATATGTTTGTCGTTTTCACTGCAAATTTCAGCATGGTAGGTTTAAACTTCCCTCAACTGCAATTCAATTTTAATTAATATTTCATACCTATGTTGAGGCTTATCATCAACATCAGAGGATAGACATTATTAAAATAATAGTCATAATTTTTGTGCGGCCGAGTTTGATGTCGAATGTCGAATTTGGTACAAATTACAGCATTGCTGGATCAAATATCCCTTAGGGACACCTATTTTATTTTTAATTCATATCAAATACTGTTGTTAAGGATTATCATCAATCCTCCATCATTTATCAACTCGTAATAAATATAAGTAATAATTTTTCGTGCACCGTAATTCGATGTGTGCGTCGTTTTCACTACAAATTTCAGAATGGTTGGTGTAAACTTCCCTCCACTGCAATTCAATTTTAATTAATATTTCATGCCTATGTTGAGGGTTATCATCAACATCAGAGGAGAGGATAGACATTGTTAAAATAATAGTTAAAATTTTTTGTGCTGCCGAATTTGATGTTTGATGTCGAATGTCGAATTTGCTACAAATTCCAGCATTGCTGGATCAAATATCCCTTAGGGACATCTATTTTATTTTTAATTCATATTAAATACTGTTGTTAAGGATTATCATCAATCCTCCATCATTTATCAACTTGTAATAAATGTAAATAATAATATTCCGTGCATCTTAATTCGATGTGTGCGTCGTTTTCACGACAAACTTCAGCATGGTAGGTTCAACCTTATGGCAACTGCAGTTCAATTTTAATAGGATTATAATCCATCATTCCATCATTCATCAACTTGTAATAAATATAAGTAATAATTTTTCGTGCACCTTAATTCGATGTGTACGTCGTTTTCACTGCAAATTTCAGCATGGTAGATGTAAACTTCCCTCCATTGCAATTCAATTTTAATAATATTTCATGCCTATGTTGAAGGTTATCATCAACATCAGAGGATAGACATTGTTAAAATAATAGTCATAATTTTTTGTGCTGCCGAATTTGATGTTTAATGTTGAATTTGCTACGAATTCCAGCATTGCTGGGTGAAATATCCCTTAGGGACACCTATTTATATTTTTAATTCATATTAAATACTGTTGTTAAGGATTATCATCAATCCTCCATCATTCATCAACTTGTAATAAATATAAGTAATAATTGTTTGTGCACCTTAATTCGACGTGTGCGTCGTTGTCACTGCAAATTTCAGCATGGTTGGTTCAAACTTCCCTCAACTGCAATTCAATTTTAATTAATAGTTCATGCTTATGTTGAGCCTTATCATCAACATCATATGATAGACATTATTAAAATAATAGTCATAATCTTTTGTGCGGCCGAATTTGATGTCGAATGTCGAATTTGAACAAATTCCAGCATTGCTGAATCAAATATCCCTTAGGGGCAGTTATTTATATTTTTAATTCATCTGAATTGCTTATGTTGAAGCTTATCATCAACATTAAAGGAGACTTATTACTAGTGGTGGCAATGATTGTTGTGTCACCTGCTTCGATATTACATTTCATTGTTGCTGAAGGAAGTTGAAAAAAGAAAGAACTGGCGAATTTCTAAGTTGCAAATTGTAATTTTTTTTTAATAGATACTTTACAATGCCAAACAATAGAATGAGTTGCTTAACTTGCAAATACAAAGCAAATTGGTACATGCAATTAGTCTAATTTGTTTTAAATTGTGCGTAAACTTTTTGGGAGTATTTCATTAAGGTTCTTCTTGGAAACCCGTTAACATTCTTTTAATTTTTTCTTAAAACCGCCGTATTAGCAACAATTACTATTTTGTGACTCATAATAGGCCCA